>JAOXYL010000071.1:13960576-13972349 GCA_028564955.1 Terapon puta
TCATGTTCCACCATTATTTTGTAGAATAAAAACAAATGGAGCACTGTGTTAGGTTAGGGTTCCTCCAGCAGTCAGTATTTTCTTTACATGTGAAGGGTTTTAGCTGATGTTAGACTCTGCATTTCCTCACACATGAAGTGGTTTGTTGGTTTAATAGGGCCGTCTCTCCAGATGTCATCATTGTCTGTGGTTGGTGATGTCATTGTGCCCTATGTACGGTGAACTGCTGGCCTAGTTAACTGTGCTGTCAAACTGATAAGACGCGAACCCTGGATTTAGGTGAACTGTTGTACTCAAGAGCTGCACTAATGATCACGTCTGTCTGTGTCCCAAACTGTTTTTGTCTGTGGTGCCAAAATTAAATGCTTACATGATGCATAGTTGTCCTCACAGGACTGACGCAGAGGTCATGTCCTGGGTATTTTATTCATAGACCTGAAATGCAGAGTACATTTTGGGTTTTAAAAGGAGGACACAAATGTGTTTTATATTTAGTGTTCTGAAAAGTGACAACTTTTAGGCCAAAAACAGTAAAATTCCTCCAACATTTAACTAATTGTCCTCCTAGAATTCACATCTGGTTGTGTAGAGACTATTAGTTTTACTATTTACTATTATGTATAAAGCAAACTAGGCAGAACAAAAACATGGATGAATAGGCAAATATCCAGATGAAAAGAAAATTGTACAGACGCATCTCTTGAAAATGATGTGAAGTTACAATAGTTTAAATTTTTCTAAAATCATGACTTGAATTTACCCTTATGTATTAGCTTACTAAGAAAATACAATGGTTAAGTCAGCCGTGACTTAACTTGGGTATCAGATTAAAATCAAATTGAAATTAAACTCCAGAGAAAGAATTGATAAGGGTTTCTTTTGTGACATTTCTCTGAAAAACACAACTTTTTAAATCCCTCTCACCTGGTGTGCCACCTTCCTCTTTCTTAAAATATTCTGCTCACAGATGCAACAGAGATGAGAAAATTGCCTTTTGAACCAAACAGGATAAAAACCATTGCTCGCTGTGTCGAGTGCAAAATGAATTGAGCGACAAAGCTCAGAAAGGTAAAGACGAAACAAAAGGGTTTGATTGACTTTCATCTGGTGAGGTACCAAGGTGACACGATAGAAACAATATCCAGGTACAAAAACACTTTCAAACACTAATGGATTTTAGGATCTTTACACCCTCTAGTAAAACTCAACCAGCCATAGTCACTCCACAGTTAAAGGCACAAATGTGGATCTCATGGTGGTGAAAATGAGAGACTGTGAAGGTCTTTAAAAATTTCATGACAATTTATCCAGTGATTAGCTTGTATAAAGAAAAAAAACAATCAGAGATTATGTTGTTCATTTTTTCACTTTATTAAGAATGGAATACAACAGCAGGACAAAAAGTCATAAGAACACCAAAAAAGTGGATGACCGATCAAATATCAAAGGGACCAAAGGACAAAAAATGGCAACGTTCTACTCATCATGTGAATGCAGCCGTGCAGAGACTGAAAGTATTTAGCAAATGAGACACAATCAAGAGGTTATGTTGAGAAAGTCTTGTATAATCCCATCCACACTATCTATGTCAATGGGACGTCATTAGCTGAGGGGGTGGGGTGGGGGGTCTATTGGATTGGACAAGGTCCAGCTATTGATCAAGGATCAGCCAATAACAAACACCACAATATTTACAATACAGAGATTAAAGGCAATCAAATGATTAATTTTGTTTATTGTTGAGTGCTGGACTTTATATACTGATATAGAAAAATGATGTTACGGCTCTCTGAAGTGTAAGTTTTAAAAAAAGGATAGCATGTTTACTAGCAAATGATTCATAATAAATAGTAACAAAACACCAAAACGTAGCAAATATTAGGGGAAAAGGATGTCAGTAGAATAAAACAGACAAAGCTACTCATGGAAAAAGGAACAGCTACAGTACACATAATACGAAAAAGCTCAGGGTTACTCGGGACTGAACGCTATCTTGCATCAATTACATCTGTGCTTTGTAAACAGAATACTAGAGTGAGAGTCATTTTTCATGTAGAACAAGCAAACCTTTACAAAAACAAAGGGACTCAGCACTTCTTCTAAGTTTCTCTCTGACATGCACACGCTCACGCACGCTCACACGCGGCCGTCAGTCTGACAGGCTGAGAGAGTTTTTAGTTCATAGACAGGCGGAGGAGTTTACTGTACTGAGATGTTAGGGAGGACGTTAACAACAGTTAGTGTTATAGTTAGTGTTCGCATGGACCTCGGTCAAAGGAAGCAGGGTGAGGACAAAAAGAAGCGTCAAAACACCCAAACTCAGGGGATAAACTTTATGTTAAGAGTCAGAAAAGCTTATTCGTCGGGAGGGACAAAGCTAAACAGAGCGTGGTTAGAAGCAGGGAGGGGAAATGGGAGTGATGTGAACTACTGTCTGTCTTTATGGGCCATGGTTAGCACCTAGGCGTTTGCAGATGTGGAATTATTTGGTTCAGTAGTAGCTGTGTGCGTCCTCTCTGGCCCTGTGTCCCTCTCCGCCGTGTCTCCTGTGGCCGCGGCGCTCATGGTGCTGATTGTGGTGGTGGCGTCTGTACCGGTGTGATCGCCGGGCTGGAAGCGGGAGGGAAACAAGTTTAAATCTAAACTGCATAAAACGTAAACTGCATTAGATACACGTCACGTCCATTGTCTGGTACTTTCTTTCAAACTATCCTCAAGGGTCCATTTAGGAATATATTTAAAAGACCACAGATGTGCATGTCAGCTTCAACGATGTTGGATTTTATTATTATGACATGACTGACAGAGTTAACTAATACAGAAAATCCAATAAAAATACATTTTTGGTAGACTATTTTTTACATTTTAAACATTTGTGATAAGTATACATTAAATCTGGTTTTTTTTTCTGAAGTCAAAGAACACTCATATGTGCTCATATGTAGTAACAAACATGTGTATTGGCAACATTATTGTCTAAATGGCCTAAAATATTATTTATGTACAGCTCTTATTGCGTATCTAATATGAGTGAATATATTGTTGTGGGGGATTTATGAGATGAGGTGGACCTGATCCAGTGATGTCATGTTTAGTCCTACTACTACTACAACTGTATTATAAGTTCATCTGAACATCAAAAGACCTAGTGATCAGGAAGTAGATCACATGTAATTAGGAAAGGCAGCTTTTGACAAATAATCATTTACATTGACAGGAAAAACAATAAAATTAAACTATAACAACAGACACAATTCTGGAGCACAGAAACTGACATAAGGCAGTAAAAGGTTATCAGAGGAGTCAAAAATGGATTCCAATTGCAAGACTGCTTGCATGAATAAATAATAATGTTAAGTAATTCAATTAAGAAAGATGCATGACATTAATTTAAAATAGACAATAAGCACTCACACTTTGTGCAGATGATCCTGGGTCTCTCCCAGCTCCCGTCAGCCCGGCAGCGAGCGGTGGGGATGTGACGCTGGAAGAAGCCTTCAGAGCACTGGTAACGGACCACCGCGTGAATGTCATAGTGTGACCTCCGCCGACCTATCAAATGGGCGTTCTCCACGGCAGGCGGGGTCCCACACAACACTGTAGAAAATAATTAAATTAAACTAGATAAATCAAAAAGATTTAAAATTTTTCATTTTGTTGTATTCTGTGACATCTGTGGCGATGAGCTTTAATTGCAGGTGTGTTTTTGGACCCAGCCTCTGAGTTTCATCGTGTGTAGTTGTCGACCTTTGTTTATTCAGCCATAGTAACCGTTTACTCTCAATGCTGGCAGAGACTGGAACAAAGAGTACGGTCGCTTTGCACACAGGTGAGTTGAAGAACAAGTCTGCTGCATTAAAAGCCTTGTTGAAAACTGCACACAGGGACACTATCAGACACCGTAATACCACGAATACTGCAGGCTTTAATCAGTGAGCCACAGGCACAGTCATTGTATTGTATCATGATAAATACTGACTTACTTGAAAACCTTTAAAGATTATATTTTTGAGCATAAATATTTATATACAGGAGACAACCACAGCAACCTATAACCGTGCACTGTCCGTACACATCATTTCAGGTGTGTTTTGCCTCTAGATGGCAGCCTTGTTTCTGTGTGTTGGTGTCGAGGAGGGCCAGAGGGAGGAAATGGGTCCCTGCAGCAGACAGGGAGCTGAGCCAAACCACAGAGCCATGAGACCACAGCCAGACAAACAAACTCACCCTCAAACTACTTAATCCTTTTCTCCCTGTCCTCCTCCATCTTTATGTTTCCTTTTATAACCTCTCACGACCGCCCTCCGTCTCTTCCCTCTTTAGCCTCCTGCGCTGCTCCGTTTACATTCAGGTCAGGTCACAGCGAGGAGGTGTGGGTGAGAGTTAGGAAAACACGGAAAAGCGGCACACGGGGATTTCAGATCATAATTGTGAACAAGGCGGTAATTGGCAATAACCGCAACTACAGTTCTGCTGTCCGGACGAGTGTGAGAGACCCCCGAGGAAAGAGAGGCGGCAATAAGAGGGAGAGATTGATATTGCTCTCAAAAATCAATGCCGATTCGAGACTGAATCACAAGCTTCACTTAAGTTTTGTGTTCGTCGACAGTTTTTTTTTTTGGAGGATCCGCTGTGACCTTTATTGGAGAAAAAAGTGCAAATGAGGCGAAAAAGCTACTAAAGTCTGACCAACCACTGTGAGGAGGAAATCTTTTGCATCCAGAGCACGAGGACCGATGATGAGCACTGATGACTAACAGGTGGCCAGCTGGTCAGCGATAACACACAAGCAGCCAGCGAGAATCTCTCTTCATGAATTGATGGGGTTTTGATTTTGCTGAGAAAGTCACACTGGGCCTGATTGTGTTTAGCTGGGAGGGACAGCGAGTCGTTGTTTCTTCTCACGGTGCGCTGGTTACATTCGGTGTAGGAGCATTGCACTGTACCTGTGCCTTTCTTGCAGATGTAGGGCAGGTTGTAGTTGCAGGGCACGTCGTTCCACTTGCCGTCCTCATGGGCAATGGTCACCACACAGTCCTCCCCACCTGCGAAGAAGTTATCCGGCTGGCTCTCCCTCCAGTTCTCATATACCTGCACAACGGCAAACAACAGAATTCAGCTGCATTTGCTTTCATCTGTCGGCACCGCCAGACCAGGACTCTCCAATCTTCTCTACAAAGATGAACGCTGTTACTTTCAGATGAACGCGAGGACACAGTTTTAATTTAAACAATGAATGAAAAGCTTCAAAGGCCCTGAGCAACATGGTACATGAATACAAATGCCTCTGCCGAAGTCAGAGCAGTTTGCAGGCTCAGCTGGAAAAAGGTGAAGTCACATGCTTCTTTCCACCAAGCAATATTTAGCGACATCTAAATTAAAAACCACCTATAAAATTGAATCATTCCCCACCCACACAATCCCACACAGCATTTCTGAGTGTCAAACTTTTAATCATTATCTGGGAACTCTTTTTTCTTCTCAGAACTTTAGCTTTGATTCTTGCCAATTTAGTATTAAGTGTTATCAAGAGGAGCCTTAGATTTAAACCTGGAGTTTGGCAGATCAATTCAAAACTGATCACTGACCAGATCATTGCTGTCAGTCCACTGAAAGTCTTCCTCCACCGTGCGATCATTCAGACCAATCCAGGCGTTGTCGTGACCCAGACCTAAAAAAAAATAACACATCCCTTTGACTAATTAATTACTAATGTAAAAACTCTGATAACCACACAAATGTAAACATGTACTGATACATATTTCAAATCTGTTTTACAACAGTCTACCTGTTGTTCTCCCTCTCATTTAATTAAGCTTTTTTGTCCTGCATCATCTAATCTGTATAGAATTCTGTTTGTGGCTTCCTTCCTCTAACTATCAGTGCTTTTTATCCAGTCTTTGGCTTCAATTTCATGGATGACAACTCCTCTAATATTATATGCTACATGCAGGTTATATGACAGAATAAAGTCAAACCAACAGAGATTCATATGTACCGTTAATGAACTCCTGCTCGGTGGCAGAGATGATGCTACTGAGGTGGGCACTGTGCTCTCTGCAGTCTTTCTCTGCATCCTCCCAGGTGTGTCTGTGGGTGAAGTACCTGCGGGGACATCGCAATGGAAATGGATATGAAAATACATATTTCATATATTATGCAGCCAGGCAGGCTTAAATGGTACAGAGCGCCGTGGTAAGTATGTCACGAATAACTCCAGGGTATAAAAGAGTAATGCAGATAGATGAGGCACCTGTGGTTGCAGGTAAATGTGTTGCGACTCCATTTATTTTAACAGCACAGCCGGTTTTTCATCATTCCTACCTGTAGCAGTGGCCGTGAAACTTCCTCCAACCGTGCTCGCAACCTTCTACGTCTGTAAAGATGAAGAGAAAAGTGGGGATGAGAGAAGCTAAAATCATTTTTTAAGGGTACGTAAAGATGTAGTACACATAAAAGACAAAGATAAAATAGTCTGTGTAGGATGAGAGGAGATAGGAAGCACCCTTTACCAAGCATTTTATCTCATTTGGAGCAAAAAAAAGACTAAAATATATGACTTTGGCATCTTGAGAGGCTAAATACATGAACTAATTACGCAGGCTCGTTTTCAATTCACAGCACATGTGGCCCTCTCTCTGCACTATTAGTATTCATTAATAACACTGAGACCTGTGGATTCATTTATAACTGCAGAGGTTAGATATTCATTAATTCTCATTACTACTACTATTACGACCACACACACACACACACACACACACACACACGCACACAGTGAGGGCCGATCTGGAGCTGGGGGTGGTTGAGACCAGTGAGGTGATGAATCAGCGCTTGCGTGTGCACGTGCACGTGGGTTTGAGTGTGTGGTATAAGGCGTGATTAGTGCCACCTACCACAAAGACACACACAAGAATGCTGCCTCATGCTCCTGAGACTAGATTCCCTCCTTTGTGTTGCATTATGGACTGCCGACCCTGTATTTGTGGATTGATTGCTGCCATATGTTTCTTTGATCACCAAACACTAATCCTGATTTGCCTTTTCCGATTTTAGATCGTCTGCATCAAACATCAGCTCATTTTCTAGCTCAGCCGGTTGTATATTTAGCAACAAAGCCATCCGTCTGTTTTCCCTGGCTTGTTCCTCTGCCTTCTCATCCCTGATCCTTTGACAGTGATTTACTGACTATTAAACAGGAGAAAATAGCTAACCCTCTTTGTCCAGCACCTCTAAAGCTCACTAATTTACATGTTATCTCTTTGGAACTCTTGGGAAACAAATAAGTGAATTCTACAAAATATCAGGTTGTAGAAATCATCATAAAACCAATTTTTATTTGGCTTTTCTTGATTTTTTATTTTATTTTTATTTATTTTATATGTGACTTGTCCACTTAATTCAGCTTATTTTATATGTATTATCTTCTGTGTCTTTATTATCTCCTTACTTCCCTACTTCTCCGTATTTGTTTTCTCTCTTTATCTTCTGGTTTGAAAAGCACTACATAAATAATGTTTGCTTGCCTGATTTAATGAGATTTGTGTTTGTACCTTGGCAACGGTTTCTTCAAATTCTTTCTGTAGTCCATGTTAAAAAACACAGTGTTATCAACTCATGTTTATCCTTAAAGGTACCCATTGGCAGACACACACAAAGAAGCATGACAACGAAAGCAGGGAAGGAGATGATCGCAAGCCAGCAAACATGGATGCGAATATTTAAAAATCTGCCTTGCAAGTGTTTTTAACAGGAAGAAAATACATTCAACAAGTTTATTTGACCTTAAGATCACCTCCAGGAACAGGAGTATAAACATACATTTTGATTGTTTACAGGGAGACTCCACAGAGCAGCTTTAGACCACCTACAGCAAGACACTTTGAGCAATTACCTCAGACCACGCACATCAGAGCTGTATTTTTTTATTTGATTCATCTAGCACACAGACATATGGGACTGTGTGCGTGCATGTAGGATGCGGACAGAAAACAAATACTAACCGATGCTCGGAAAACTGTGTGTATTATTGTTGTGCCTGCAGGAGTTTCAGTCAGTATCTGTCACCCTGCGGCACAGATACACTGTCTGATCACTGCAGAGAGATGCGTCTTTGTGATATTGTGTCATGACATATAGCTGTGACAGACGCTGCACACTGATCAGGATTATTTCTACCAGCAGCGGTTTGCAACAAACCTTTTCCAGGTAGCATGTCCACCACTGTGACTACACACACAATAACCTTTCACACTGAAGAAAGCATGATAATTCTCCTGCCATAGCTCAGAGTAATCTGCTCTTCATTGGGTTGTGTGTCTAGAGCTTTCTCAGTCTTACCTTTCTCGCACGTGTCTCCTCCGTAGCTGGGAAGGCAAAGGCAGAGGAATGAATCAATCTTGTCAATGCAAGTGCCTCCATTTTCACATGGCTCCGACTGGCAGTCATCAACATCTGTGAAGAAGATGAGGAGAAAAAAAAACAGCGAGGAGAGTTGCAGATCTCATTAGGGTTCAAATCCAAAGGATGTATTCAGCTGAGGAGATGTTGTTCATAATGGAAGCAAAACTGTGGGCGTTTGTTGCCATTCAAGCACTGACACTAAATGAGCTGGTCATTAGTCCTGGTTTAGACAGAGACATGTGTGCCATGTTTGTGAGTACAGTACCATAATTCAAACAGTGCGAGGAGAACACAGTCTAATCTCCCTTTACTTTCCTTATTTGTCCTCGTTCTCTCACAGAGGAAAACACTCTAAAAGCCTTTCAAAAGTTATTACAGTTTTTTATGCATTTGCAGAGCTTAAGGTTGACTTGCTGTGCATCTGATCTCTTCTTTTATCTCTTGTCCATTGCTTCCATTTACAAAAGACTGCATGGAGAAGAAATAACAAGCTCCATGTTGCATTGTTTTTCTTTTAAAGAAAATAAAGTATAGACAAATTTCGGGAGACTAGTCAGCACAGAGGCTGAGACTGACCAGAGGATCTGAGTTCAAGCCCCCATTTTGGCAGCTATCCACCCTGCTGTAGAGGCCTTAAGCAACAGCAGATACCCTACCAGCTCCAGGGCTGCTGTGCTACACTGCTAAATGTGCTCTCTAACCTCTCGGAGGGGAAAAAAAGGCGAGCAAGAGGAACATTTCTCTACGGGGATCCATAAAGTATCACTTTATCATTGTAAATGGAGGGCATGTAATCTTCTTTCACCACTGTGCGCTTTTTCTGGACCCAGAATAACAGATACACTCCAGGACTGCAGAAATCTATTAAAACTCACAGTGAGAGTGCAAAAAGAAAGCTACTTATAAGTTCAACCTTATAGTATTTCTGAAACTTAAGCATTTCCTCAGATCTTAGTGGTTACTTTGTTCCAAGCAAAGCTCAACACTGAAAAAGGTCAGTGGCTGTGAGGAGCTAAATGTGTCAGACAGATCAAACCAGAATGACCTTCAGCCTCATACAAGACTTTCATTTCAGACTGTTGTCACTGGACACACTGAGGGTTGGCTACAGGTATTCATTTCTAATCTGGACTAAATTGTAGCATATCAGTGAAACATGTTGTACTAGTGTGAGACTGAGTGTGACTTGAATCAACTTTGAATCCAATTTTCTCAGCTTTAACTTAAGTTTTTGCTGCGGCTTCAAAATATTAAATGTTTGATCTAACTTTAATCTGACAGCAAGGGCTGTTTATCTGTTTATGGAAATGGCAGCTCTTTTGGGATGAACGAAAGAAAATGAGGACAGATATAGGAGCTGAAACCAGAGAGTTATGCTAATATGTTTTTGTGTGTGATTTCTTACTCTTCCAGCAGGCTCGAAGCTGTGTTAAATCAAACAATTTTTTGTTGTCTCTAAGATTTAAGAGCATTTTCAGAGCCTAGGTAGCCTTCTGTGACAGCTTGGTTCACTGGTTTAAATCACTTAAAGCTGCTATGTGTGAATTTGGAGCATCAAGAATGATGCTACAGCAGTGAACCCAGTTTAGGATTAAATCTATTTTAAAGTTATTCATCCATTTTTAACATAACTGCACCAAACTCCATTGCCATTTATGCCATTTAGCCAACTGTGAGGGTACTTAGATTAGACAACATTTCCAAATGTTTAGGTATGAGAAAATTTAAGAGGAGAATGACACATTAGTACGTTCAGCCAAAAACTGCAGAATACTTTTTTAAATCATCATTATTCCATCAGTGATGGAGAAAATAGCCAGTCCTCAGATTCTTCATGAAAATGAATGTTAAAGGGTTCGGATAACAGAGAAATCTAACATATAATTTAAACAAATTAGCCTTCAAGCTAATTATGACTGGTGTGACCTTGAATGACTTCTGGATGTGCTGGTCCATAGTTAAATACACACCACCAACTTCCTCTCCATATTAAAATGAGTCCAGCTCTTTGTTGTTCAGTATGAAAAGTCTGATCCCCTCGTCCCTCTCATCCATTATGCAGAGGGGAAGCGGCTCCTCAGAGAGATAATACTGCAAATTCTGCAAATCCATAACAAAGCCTCCCAGCATACCCACGCATCAGCTGCTGGCTGTCAGTTTGATTGTCTGTCTGTCCGTCTGTCCATCTTTCTGTGACACTGAACAGACAAAACTTGGCACTAAGTATTAAAGTGTTCACTGCCGGGATGGGAGTGTGAATACAGATAAGTGTGCTACTGCTCGTAGTTCATTTATTCATAAAGTGATTACTTCCTTGAGGAATGGCTGCCTAATGAACAGAGCATATGTTAAGGAACAAATTAGGACCCTTAAGGCAGATTTATACCTGTGTGTCAAAGTGTCACAGCACCTCTGTGCAGGTGTCTGCTTTGAGACGTAGAGGAAAATCTAAAAACGTCACTTTATCTGGGGCACAGTTTGGTTTTAAAGTTAAAAATAAGTATGAAAAAAAAACCTTCAGTCGCTGTACACATAATCACGGGCACATAATGTCTGCTATCACATAATCCAGTGAATTAAATAACAAGGTATTCACAGCATTAATGTAAAATAATATGGAAAGCAGGGCTGCAATAGTCTATAAGGCCTTTGTCTGCATATAAATAGTGTGACAAATTTCCATAGTTTCATATGTATGATTGGAAACCTTGCTGTGGGTGCACAAAATTGGATTAGTTTGAGTCAGAATATACTGTAAGAATTAAATATGGATTTGAATATGAAGTGACATGATAAAACACTGAGGCAAATTAGATGTTTTTTATGCCAATCCAAAGACTGCCAACGCAGGTGTTTCCAGTTATTATCCTGATTGGACCCCTGCTATACTATGAATTACACCATGTCACCAAACTGCATGAACCAATAACAATGATGAAGTTGTATCAACCTAACAGGTGCAACGGAGTGAATGAGGGATAGGTCAATAGGCTCTTTTTCACAGCTGACATTTTAAATGGCCACAATAGGAACAGCACAGGTGTTACTAATAACATTAACAGCGTCTTCTGTGAAAAGGGTCCATCAAGCGCAGCCCTGAGACGAGGTCTAATCAGGTGAAGGAAGTGAAAACACTTGAGTGAGTGTGTCATGGGCGCGTAGAGCCTTTAAATCAGGGCCAGTGGAAATGTAATGAAAGTCTGCGAGTGGAGTTTTGTTAATGGTAGATTCTGCTGCAATCCATGGCTGTGTTTCAGTTGTCCATGCCACATTATCAACCATCCAATAAATCAAGCAGCTCACAAAGCAGCGGGTATGACGCTGAATTTCTATCAGCAAGTCAAACTGCAGCAGGTAGTCGAGATGTTGT
>JAOXYL010000071.1:13972449-13992662 GCA_028564955.1 Terapon puta
TTTCTTCTGATAAAGTCACACCTCTCTGCAGAAACATAATTTAAACCTGACCATCTCATGCCATATCCAGATCCAAATACAAAAAAAGACAAATTAGCATAGAGAAAGAGGGAGAGAGCAAGAGGAAATTACATTTGGATAATGAGGAAGTGATCAGGAAGATTTTGAATCTAGATAGTGAGTGTCTCTTTGTCTTACAGCCCACGCAGGTCACAAGTGATTCTGTGCAACATGGCAGCCCGTTGACCCTGACCCCATCCCTCCCGCAGTTAAACTAATCTTATCTCTAACCTCCAACTGTTTGTATAATCACAAACAGCAGTGATCTGCCCCTCTCAGTCATCTTTATGCCTGCACAGGGAGGTATAAAGATGAGATTTTCTCTGCCTGTCAACAGCATATCACAAAATCCCATGAATGGATTTCAACAAAGTACGTTAGACATAATGGCCTTTGGTGAGCAAAAATGGATTTTTTTAAAGATATTTTTAAAATTCCCACCATTAAACGATTTTCTTTAGCTATGACTTAATTGAGAGATTCGAGACTCGAGACATTTTTACAAGGGCATCTGTTTTCATTGCTACATGACTACTTATGACTACTTTAGTGTAAAACTTTAGTAATGAAAGCTACCGGTACTTTGACCTTGATGGACGATTACTATCCCCCCCCTCTGAGAGTCTCAACCTAACCTTTGACCTCGTCCTCTCTCAATGTAACAGACGCTCAGGTTTTGACCTTCCGTTTGAGAGCCTAACGTCAACGTGAGTAGACTGATGCAGGGTTGCCTTCATTATGCCACTGTGTGGATGCATCAAGTGTGTGCGTGTGTGTTTGTGTGGGATGTGTGTGTGTGTGTGTGTATAGGCATCACTTACCAATCTCACAGTTCTCCCCAGCGTATCCTTGTGGGCAGTAGCAGCTGTAGCCCGTTCCCTGAGGAAGGCATTTTCCTCCATGCAGACACGGGTTTGTCACGCAGGGCTCTACCTCGACTAAAAGAGACAGACGGATGGGGGTGGAGGGGGAATTCAGGAATTCAAAATAAGGGAGTTAATTAGTGATACTGTGAAGGGGAATGTGTCTGTGTCTGTTTACAGTGCACTTTATTTTGGGGAGGCTAAAACAGGTGTATCTAAGCTCACCGCTGAATAAAGCTTAAAATATTCATTTCCATGGTGATCCTCTAAAGTTGGATGGCTTAAAGACAATTCCCCTCACCAATGCTCAGATTTTGAATGAATACAAAATCAATGTGTAATCAGAGGAAAAAAAAAATAACACGGCACCCTAATTTTCCATCATTGCAGCTCAGCCAAATCCAGCGGTTACAACACAAGCATATCCATTTCACACTCTGTCTCTTTTCAAAGGGATCAGAAGCCACAGAGCCTCAACCTCGCCATCCACTCACAGCCACAGTTGTCATGGTTACCATATGGAAAGCGGGGCCTTGGCTCACTCCAACGAGCGTAGTGGGCAGCGTGAGAACTTCAGACATTAGCCATCCTCAACAGAAATGAGCAGACCTCCCGCTGAGCGCCTCAGCCCCACTATTCACCCCCTAAATGTGTGCGTGTGTGTGGTCTCCTTCCACAATTACACATTTCCATATCAATTGACACGCTACCACGTGTTTCTCCCCTGAGCTGCTCATTATAGCAACTTAAGGTCTTTGAAAACCACCACTCGTTCATCCTGGCCGCAAAAGCTCGGTTGTGGGAGTCTTTGTTCTGCCAGCTCTCTCTGACACTGAGGACTGCTTAGGAGGGGGTGGTGTGTGAGGCTGACAGTGTGTGTGCGCGCGTAGGTTAGAGTGTTTTTGTTTACACGGCACGATGAACGAAAATCAATACCTTGGCTATGATTAGCCTTGAGGCTGATCCTGTCCAATAACTAACCAGGAGCAGACATCTCAAACTCACACCCTCTGAATTATCATCATGCCGGGTGCTGTGCTGGGCAAAATAAACATTCAGGGACAAGGGGGGGAAAAGATTGAGGGTTTTCAATCTGTGCATTCCTGTAGGGAGCAGGATTTCTCAATAGCATCAGCTCTATGGATTTATGTTAAGTTTTGCGAGCGAATCCTCTGCTCATGGTTTGAAATCTGCTGAAGTCAGGTGCTAAAACCACCCATGCATTTCCAAGGTGCACTTGCACCCTCGGCATCAGTCAAGGTCATGGCACGAACCTGACAAATATCAACTGTTATGACAAGCAGATTTACTACGCACGTGTGTGTGTGTGTGTGTGGGTGTGTGTGTGTGTGTACGTGTGTGCGTGTGCGTGTGCGTGTGTGTGTGTGTGAAAGATAAACCTTGTGCGATTGGTCGTTCATTAAAGCGAGTGGTGCAGAAAAATCAATAGTCTGTAGAAGGAGCTGACAGAGTGGACTGTCCCTCGCTCTGCACAGCGGCTGACACCACTGGGCACAAACAACAACAATAAGCTCGCAACGGCAAAATCCAACTAATAAGTTTACAGAGATAAGACAGTAAAGGGATGAAGCTCTGCAACGGCAACGCTGGGAAACCTTAAAATATTAATCCACACATCACACATAGTCTATGCTTCGAGTAATCACAGCCACAGACACTATGGAAATATGGTTTACTTTGGAAATGTGATTTTCTGATAAGCTCTTTAGACCTCGCAGACAGCAGTGGCATTTGTGTAAAGGCAGGAGAGCACGAAGAGGAAGGTGGAAAGAAAAGAAGCTGGCTGCAATTTAAATGTTAGGCAAAGATGGTATGATAAAAATCTGCTTAAAAAGATCAGACAATGAAAAGAAAGTTGATGGCATTGTGTGGTTTTGTGTGAATCCGTGTGTGTGGGTTTGTGGTTTCACGTTTGAAAACAATGTGCTTTGCTACCGAAGGTCCTTGAATCCAGCCTGAGGCTTCTGTTTGTTTTCTCTCTCTTCTCTCGCTCATTGATTGAACTGACTGATGAAGTGCTCCGTGATCCAGTCAGGAGAGAAAATACTGACCACCACCATGAAACCCAACCACAAGGGACTGAACTGGTGCAGAGTGTGTGTGAGACAGAGATGTAAGTCATTATTCTGGTTGAATCTCCAGAGAGCACATCCACTTCCTCTGTTTGTGTAGCAAAGATATCTCCTTGTGTTTGTGTGTTTATGGCGTTCTGCCTGCATGACTCCAGGGTCTCAGTCAATCAATCAACTCTCATACTGTACACCAGTGGCCCAGATGGTTGCCCTCGGCTTTTTGTCGATACAGTTTACAGCTGTTTTCCATCCGCAGACTCCTCACACAGCCTGAGCAGACAGCTCAGCCATGCCTGCTGCAGCCATGAGCTGCTTTCAAAGGGAGCAAAATAAATCACCATAGAAATGTGTGATAGTGTGATGCCCGTGGGGCTTTCGAACGCTAGGTGATAGGTTGTTTCCTGTACGAGCTCTCATTATCAAGCCAAAAATAAGAAGTAAACCAGGTGGCTGGCCAGGAGTTTGACTTAATCAACAGATTGTGTATGGTGGCAGGAATGTGGTCTCCGCTTCTGGTCGGAATAAAAAGCATGCAGCCTGGGAATATATACTGAATTTTTTTAAATAAATATGCCAGTGGCGAGGTCAGGGGAAGAAATGAAAAGGCAATCCTAGAAAACAGCTCTATTTATCCCTCACTTTTGTCAGCCTTCATTTTTATAAAGTGTAATACCAATGTACTTACAAAAGTAACTCCTGAGATAGTTATTGAGGTTATTCTTCAATATAAAAGTAATTACATTATTATTATTATTACTTACTAATTACTCAACAGCAGTAGTAATAATTACATCCCTCATCAAAATAGTTTCCCTATACAGAGTCATCAAGCCTTACAGTGCTTACAGTAGCACAGACTTCTGAGTCCTGTGCATGTTCAGTCTCTGAGGCCCCTCATTATGTTAGCAAACAATTTACATGACCACCCCTACACCTTTAGACCCTGTAAATTATCACCCTCTGTCTCCCATATCCTACACTCTTGGGGATTACATGCCAGACTCTTTCTAGGCCAGCAGCAGTAACTTCCTCAAGTCTAACCTGGATGCCTGGCAACTGTTCTCAGCCAAGAAACAGTCTGATCCATAACCCCAATAAATGGTGCTTTTTATGCTTTTTATGCTTTTTATGGAATGGCATCAAAACTTTGGATTATTACAGTGAAGACACATGGACACACTTATCAAATAAAGTAATTCAATACTGACCTGATGGGCTGAGAGTTATGGTACTCATGTTGACTCCTCCTCTGTTACTGTCCTCCTCAATGTTTCCAGGTAACAGGGCCCCCGAACCCACAGCGTGAGACCAAGCAGGCTCCTCCTCATCTGGGCGCCCTGACAGTAATGGAGGGTAATCCAGAGAGCTGTTCACAACTGCTTTCTCCACTGGGACCCAGCGAAGCGATGTCAGGGGGTTAGTGGAGCTGTCTTGGTTGTCTGAGTGAGGGGATGCAGCTGGGTCTCCTGATCCAACTGCTTGAGATGGGGAGGGGGGTGATGATGGCATGGATGAAAGGGATGGGGATTGGGAATTGGGTAGGGATGAGGAAGTGGACGGAGGTAGGGAGGGGGAAGATGGGGGAGACGGTGAGGGGGAGGACGATTGGGATTCAGACGCAGATTCAGAGAAGGACGGAGACGGGGACATGGCAGCGGTGACAGACGGCGATGGTGACGGAGATGAAGAGAGCGACTTGTGGGGATCTGGTGAGACTGATGGCGATGGGGTTTTTACTGGTGCGGTGGACGGGGGTTCAGACGTGGATAGGTCAGCGCTTTCTGACCCAGTTGTGGTCATCACTGTGAGCTCCAGAGGACTAGCGGTGGTAGTGGTAGTTGTGGTCGTGGTGGACTGTCCCTTCCTGTGTCCCCTCTCTCTGGATCTTTCCCTGGACCTTTCTCTGGGTTTGCTTGTTCCGACTGGGCGACGTGAAACTTGTATCTCCCCTTTAGCTTCCACACCAGTGATTTCTCCGCTCCCCTCGTCCTCTCCTTTTCCTTTATCCTCCCCTCGGCTCTTCTCTTCTCCTCTGCTCCTGTCTTCCCCTCTGTTCTTTTTCCCCCTTCCTCTTCCTCCTCTGCCGCCGGCTTTAGAGGTCACCGTCTCCTCCCGCTTGTCAGCTGGCTGGGTTGTGGTCTCCACATCAACACGGACCCAGGTTTCCCCACTGGATAAGGCGATGGCAGGCGCAGAGCTGGAGGCGGTGGACACGTGCGCCTGTGAGTTCTCCCAGCTCTTGGTGCTCTCTGTAGTCATGGAGGTACTGGAGGCGGCCAACGTGGATGCCAGACGAGTGGGTGATTCTTCACTCGTCTGATTCGAGGTCTCCCTCGAGGGACTGCTGAACCATGAACTTCCCCAAGAAAACAAACCTGCGGAGGGCACAAAACAAACAAAAAGAAAAGAACGCGGGAAGTCAGGAGCGCAATTATTGCAGACACAGCAAACAGCCCAAAAGACAAAGCCAAGAGTGACAAACAAAGTAAAAATCATCATATGGATTCTCACTGCTCTGCCGAGGGAGACAAAACAAACATTTCTAAGCTGTCTGAGCTATCCGTCAGCTGTTTTTTTCTATCATTGCACCAGCACCGTCTACACTCCAGAGTTATCAGCGACGACAGGCAAACCTCTGTGGACACTGTGAAGAAACACATTTAAAGTGAATGTGCTGAACATTTCCCATTACTGTCAGGGGGATAAATATAACCAAGGAACATTGTATGTACGTGATAGAGACTCGACTGAAAACTATAATATTACACATACTTTAAAGGCAGCGAAGTAGGGGCAGTATGTTGAATGGTTTGCCAATTAGCAGAAAGTGCTTATTTGAAAGGTCTAACATTCAGCAGAGTCAAAGTGTGAGCTTTCAAAACAATATTACACCTTCATGTCATACCACATTTCCCATAATTACCAGTTTCTGACTTGTAAATGCCATTCATGTCAACATCCAAGTCATAATTACAACTAATAAACTGGCAATTTTTTCTGAAAGCTCTTAAACTTAACAATGGAGGCCTCACGTCAACCAATGTCTGCTGCTCGAAGATAGTACACCCAAAATTGATAAATATAGTGCGTTCTTGTCAATGCATGTCATTTTAGTCTTCACTTGGTCAAATGTGCCATTATACTAGCTTCTTGATTTGTCCACTTTCAATTTGTAAACAACTTTACCATCCGTCTCTTATGTCCTGATGACAGCCTTAGACAACTAATGGAAGTGTTTCAAAGAGACAGAGTAGCTGAACTCTGCAAAGAAATCAGTCTGAAAGCTGTAGATTTATCTAATGTGGATAAAAGTCGGAATTCAAGACAGTATGCAATCTCCTGCTAACAGATATTAGTCATCCATTTTAATTCATGTCCTTTTCAAACAGCCACAAGTCATAAGAAATAGAAGGGAAAAAGTAAGGGTGGAGGTCTAAAACCTCTCTGGAGACACACAGACAAGAACACACACATACACGGGCGGGCAAAACTGAATGAAACTGAAGACCACCGCAGCCTCACATATTGCCTCAGAATTAAATCAACAACCCTGCAACACAGTTTCAACAACCACTGAACAGCAATGTCTGCCATTTGGAAACCACTTTGATCCACATGAAGACCTGTAAACCTGCTGGACCCCTGAGGCTTGGGTAAGTGGAGTACACGCTTTTCACTCTTTTTCTATCGTCATGCTGTGCCCGTGTTTGAAGGAAATCTGATGTTTCCAACACACAGTGACAACTAAAGATATGATTTCTTTGAATCAATATAGCAGGATCTCACAGGACGTGACCATGACTATTACTCAGTACTAAAGTGTGTTGGTGTTCAAATATGCAGCAAATATTAGCATGGGACACTATACAAATCCATCCATCCATTTTCTTCTGTTTGACAGACAGGATCACAGGGTGCTGGAGCCCATCCCTGCTATTCTTGTCCGAGAGGCAGGGTAGACCCTGGACTGGACACCAATCATTCACAGGTCTGACATGGAGGGACAGACAACCACTCATACATTCACACCAGGGACTGAACCCAGGACACAGTGCTAACCACTACACCACCACTATACAAATGTTTGGTATAAATATTGCATTTGGTTTTGGCATTAGACATCAGATGCAAGCTGTAATTGTTTTAATTAAGTTTATCTCCTTCCTGCCTTTCACAATATCCGGTATATTCCTGACAATAAGTTTCCCTGGACATCTCTTTATGCCAAAGTAAAAACACAAATGCGACCAATAGTTAGTCAATAGTCTATAGTCAATTAATCAAAACAATGCTAAAATAACTACATCATGTAAAAAGTCAGTCAATGGTCAATGACAAGTCAAAGTAAAAAGAAGATATTTCATAACTATTTACAAAGCAACCCAGTGTGAGGGAGATCACTGGCTACAGCTGGAGCTTGTCAGCTGTCATATTTGTTGTCAATCACAGACCATTAGTCTCTCCTAGCTGGAGAGAAAGGTCAGTATGGCTTCGCTTTGACTCTGGACTTCAGTTGCTGTTCCTGCTGATGAAAGATGGTGGTGGACAGACTCTCCCCACCATGGGTCAGTGCTCCGAGGCTTCTCATTTCCCAAACTCTTACCCCTCTAAGTCTGTGTTTCTCTAAAGCACATTCCAGATGCTTGTTTATACTGTAATTAATGTACCATCCTGTTGTGTTGCCAAGCTGATGTTTCCCCAACATCACAGACATGAGCCAATTAGTCTCCCAACAAAAATATGTTAAGAATACTGTACTGTAAGACTCTCTGCCCTGTGGTTGTTTATAACCCCAATCCTGTGGCTGTGCCCACTGTTACACATAATAACATAGTGTGCTGATTGTCTGTAAAACATGTACACATACATATAAATATGCAGTGTATCATGGAAACACTGGAAAAGGTACTAAATGTACTACATTTTCCTTTGTTGTTTCAGAAAAGAGCATGCAATTAGAAATAGCATAAATCCACCCACCTGGCAATGGTGTACTAGTTGGGTTTGACCCCTCATTTGTCTTTTTGGTGGTCATCTCCTCTTCCCCTGCCTGTCTGGTCGGTGTTTCGGGCCCTTCCTCATCACCAGTCCCTGCCAGGTAGTTCCAAGGCTTCCAGATCGACTTGACGATCTTTGAGATCACCTACAGTAACAGGTTGACAGTTACTTTCCTGGTTCGGGCTGTTCTTCAATTTCTTTAAATCTCAAGATAAAAGGTTTAACCCCAGACCAACCTTCTTCTCAGCAGCAGTGGGCTGGACAGGCGGTCGGAGAAATTCCTCAGAGTCGGGGCCGGGCTCCAGTGGCTCTCCCCAGTCTGCAAAGGTCTGTCCTGGAATTAGCTGGAGGGTCACGAATGACCCTGAGGACTCTGAAGACCAGGGGTCTGTGGCTAAGAACACAACCACTTGGACTATTATCACAGATCCACATTCTCTTTTACTGTCTTTTGATCAATACACGTAATTAATTCAGCGTTAAAAATTAACCTTACAAGGGTCAGTGCTGTGAAGTGAGGCCTCTTCTTCTACGTCAACCAGTCCTGTCCAGTTTGAAGGTGAGACATCGCTGCCACCTGACGACCCTGCAAGGACGCATTTGCCAAAAAACACAGCTATTATATATTTAAATTTACTGTATATAGATTGATTGATTGATTCACCTGCTACAGATCTGCTAATCGCAGACAAATGTAAAACCTCTGATAGTGATGCTTTGCTGTGTAGTCAGGTCGGGATTGTCTGTCCCTGCGGAGTCAGCATTGCTTGAGCCTGTGAGGTAGCTCCAGGGCTTCCACAGGGAGGTGTAGATCTGAGAGATGGAGCCCGAATCCTTCACTTTACCTAGGAAGCAAGTTGAACAGACGTGCTCTGATGGAAACGGCTGTAAAATTTTATCAGTTTTAGTCTCAAAGCTCTACTGTTTTTAAATTTAACAGTCAACAAAAGCTGAGCATCTGGATGCTTAACTTCAAACTCATTATGTCTTCTTTTTCTCTCTTTCCCACTGCTTCTGTCAATCCGGCAGTTTCACAGATACATGATGGTCGGACAGACAATGTGGATCAGAAATCAGTGTTGCCATAGTTACAACAGCGGCAGTGACATTTATTGTCATCGTTACTACATTACTCAAAGCTTCCACTGCAACATAATTTCTTCTGGGAGTGAGACAACAGTAATATCAATGTGTATTCATCAATTTTTATAATATTTTTTGAACCACGCCTTTTAATTTAACATTGATACGAACCATTATTTGAAATGATTATAAAACATTAGTGAGCTGACATTGTAGATTCATGCTTAGTACCGTCTCATCCATCAATAACTGAAAAAAAGCCAACTCCTTTTCCATCTACAGGAATAGTGTGCAGATGCAGTCAGTGGTTTTCCTCTCATGGTCCAATACCTCTGTAGCAGTAAGCATCATACAGCGCTGTGCCGTTGTCAGCGGTGCTGTTGGGTGTGACGGTGCGGACTCCAGGGTGGCTCCCTCCACAGTCTGGACGAGGCCAGGTCACCGGGTAGCGGACGCTGCCGTCAGACAACCAGCCTGGGGCGCAGCTGTCCAGACCGGCTTTCCACGCCAGATAAAGCTGCCCTACTGTGGCCAGTTGACCACCAAGTGACACACAGCGGTCTGAGGCTGAGGACAGAGACAGCCTGCCTGGGACCGAGGAGTGAAACACCTCACCTGGAGGAGGAGGACATGAGAGCAGGAACGTGTCAAGAAGCAGCTAGCAGGGAGACACGCTGGTTGAGTTCTGTAACTACAGCTGAGGTCTTTGAAATTACACAGTATTGTCTAATTATAACGGTTCTTTAAGGATTAAGCTTTTTAATCTCAACATATCCCAAGAAAACACCTAAACCATTGATGTATTTGTCTATTAATGCTCTCTGATTCCCTGGAACAATGTTTTTTTTTCACTGAATTTATTTAGAGTTAGAAAAAAAATCTTGTCTTTCAAGCTTCAACAGAATATGATGCAAACATCATGACAGGTGTATATGCTTTGTGTGTCTGTGTCTGTTTGTGTGTGTGTGTGTGTGTGTGTGTGTGTGTACCATCCAGTTCTTTTGCAAAACAGTACACATCAAACAGCTCTTTCGGATCCCTCTTCCCATAGTTCCTCACTCCGGCAGAGTACTCTTTGTGGCCATAGCAACCAAGCTCTGGCAACTGGACAGAATATCTGTGGAGACAAAGTCTTTTTTTATTAATCATAGGAAATTAGTAGCAATGTCCTGTGGACATGTTCCTATTTGAACATTGTCTCAGCTCACATATAGAAGCATTTGTTTGTATTAAGACTTTAAATGTCAGTTAAGAGCAAATTCCTATTTGTATTCTCCTTTAAAGGGCAATGGATTAGAATACATTAAAATACAATTAACAGCAAAGAAACAACAGCGGTAAAGAAAAAAGAGCATGAAACCAAAGCAGATGAGGTGACAAAACAAGAACGGAATACTAATTGAGACAACAGATGATCCAAGAAGAAAGGGAACAAACAGTACACAAAACAAAGAAAATGTCACATCATTAGTATTAGTAAGTGTATTAAAAATTTACCAGTAACTGAAATAATAATAGAGTAATAGATTGGCAATTTTCATTATCAATTAATCATTAAGTACATTTTAACATAATTTTGCAGTTGGACATTATGGATAATATGCTGCTCACTTCCCTTGGTGCATATCCATACAGTCACTGTCCATGCAGTCAATATACACACAGTAAGTATCAAGATACTGCCAGCAGCAGTAAATAATCAGCAATTAATCAATAGCAGCTAGTGGGCGACACCACAAGTGTGCAGAAGGAATTTATTGAATGTTTCCTCACCGGACAGTCTGATCATCCAACCAGCCGGCTGCACAGCTGGCAAAGCCGTCATAGTACGCTGCCCACAGCTGGGCCGGTGTGGCCATCTGAGCTGAGATTTCCTGGCAGGCCTGCTGAGCGTCGGTAAATGAGAGGGCGTAACGGGCGTTGGGAGTCTGGTAGTGAAACACCACACCTACACAGGGAGTCACAGTGACACATGGAGAGGTGTTTGCGAATTTATTTGAGAAATGCACCAGAACATGCCAGTTTAAAATCAATAAATCAGTGGAACGTGATCAATAGACATGTTATTGTAGTCACAAACAGATCAATATACCACCATGTGAGATTCAGTTGAAATTTCACAGACGAACACTCAGAAAAATCATCATTGGTATTCAGTCCAAAAGCTTTAATTAAAAGAATTACACAATTACTCGAGTGGAAAACTAGATAACAAAAACAACACAAACACAAGGAGCAATACACAACAGTAATTACGTGAGTCATTATGATATTGATATGGTGAATAAATGTTATTAATGTTAAATGAAATAAAAAGCTGAAAAAGGGGTTGGCTGTGCTCCTGTTTTAAAGCTGCCATTATCTGACTTACACTGAGCACAAGAGGGCTGGAATGTAAAAAAAAATGTAAAAATCAATTAAGTTAAATAAGGAATGTTTAAGACTTCTGTGTTACTGCTCCTCAGCCTGTCAACTGCTTAGTTTCAGTGTTAACTTTAGGGGAGCTGAGGCACTAAACTTTTCTCACAGTGAAATCTCCGTCATTGGCTGCTGAACTTACCAGAAACCACCAGGGGCACAGTGTCTCTCTCATAGTCGTTACCCATGACAACCTGACAGTGGTAAGTGCCTGAGTCGTTGGTACGGAGACTGGAGATCTCCATGGTAGCATTCAGAGGATTGGCAGTGTATCCTGGCAGCATGACACGGCCACTGAAAGCCTTATTCACCTTGATTACATCACCTTTGGCAAACACAGAGAGGTTTCTTCATTAAAAGTGTTTATCGGCATTTTGCAGATTCTACATAGATGGATGGATGGATAGATAGTTAGAGAGGGAGAGATAGACAGAGAGAGAGAGAGCGAGATCCCATTAAAGATGATCAAACATCCACACAGTCCTGATTAGGTCATTTTTTAGTTAAACTCCAAATAATACACAACGTTTTTTGCTATATTTACATTTTATTCTTTGTTATTTCGTCATTGACACATGATGGTTGGAGGTAAAAAGCAAAAAAAAAAAAGAATGTGTTTTCATGGACTTAAATTCAATCCAATCAATAATTTCATTTTGTTTGAGTGGTTTAGTTTAAAGTAATAAACTGCACGCTGAGTCCAGACAGATGACGAAAGCAGTGAGAGTGAACCTAACAAGTAAGATGGGCCGTAAATTCAGAACAATGAACAGAAAGGCACCAAAACAGGGGAAGAATAAATTCAGTCTGCATCTATCCTTTGCTAACATCCACTGGAGAAGGTTTGGAGTGTTTACAGTGGAAACCCTGCCCTGAGAGGAGCTGTCCTGTTTTAATTCCAGGAGCTGCTCTTGTCAGCGTGTCAAGTTCGTTGACATTACTTTATTTGCGAGGCCTTCAGATAAATTTGTTAAATACTCTGAGATGAAGAGAACTGTGGATTGGGTGATTATTGTGAACGAGTCCTTTCAAATACACACAGACACTTGATCCGGCGTTAATATAAAAATATTGATTAGACCACTCTCTAAGCACTTGTAGAAATCTTATCTGATTGAGTAAAGTTGAATAATTTGGCTCTTAACCGACAGCTAAAGCAGACCATTATGTATTTGTTTTACCTTTAGCAGAAAGTACAATCTGCTCCAGAGGAGCGCCCTGTCCTCCTGCTGGTGGCCTGATGCGAGTCCACAGGAGGTGGGGGGGCTGGCCGGAGGAGGTGGTCTGGAGGGTGAAGACACAGGGGAGGACAGCTTTGCCTGCCAGCGCTTGTTGCACTGTAGGATGAGTGATCCTACGCATGTTCACAACAGAAGAGGCTGCACCTACAGAGGATGAGCAAGAGAACAGCACATAATTAGATTATGCAATTAAATACGTTGGAGGATATTTTGCTTACAAGCAAAGAAAACAATAGATAGAAAAAAATATGGTAAATATATTTCAAATTCCCAAAATGCATTGCATAGCTCTATGAGCAAAGAGTAAATACTTTTTGATGGACAAGAGTGAGTCTGTTTGATTAAAGGGTAAAAGCAGTACAGTCTGCTATACTAAGCGGGAGAGGAGATATATAGAAAGTGTTGTAGCATCTATCCAAGGTGTCTGCTAACAAGACCTCAGGGATTCATTAGCAATTTCACACTCATATTTCCACACAAGAACGAGGAACTGGCTTTATCGCTCCAGCAAGGGAACACTTCATAACGATCTCAGACACTCGCACAAAATTATACATATATACACAAACATGAGCAGAAAATGACACACCAGTGGCCACAGTGCCTCACAGGTTCCAATTTAATTATTTAAATGTCTATAAATTCCTTTAATCTCCAATCTTTATTTTTTCTCTCTGTGTCCACATAAATGACTCTGTCACTCAGTGAATTTAAAGTTATTTCAAGCAAGAGAAGCATCAGCGTGACGGCAAGTCCCTCTTAGAGTTCATGGGTCTGCAGATTGATATCAGCAATTCAGTGGTTGCCATGACACGCAGGTTCAATGTAACCATGACAACAGAATCACCTGTACAGACATTATCCTCTAACCTAAACAAGTCTTGCCTCTTTGTGGCTTTAACCTCTCTTACTATAACATAACAAGGTTATCGTATTATATTTTATTTCATGGAAGGGCGAAATTTAGTTTTTCTTACTTTCAAAAGACTTTATATAACTCTTAAAAATAATGTCTATAAAATGTTTTTAATCTGCATATAGCGTGACGATGATTGAGCTTTCTTGATGAGAACTGAAAAACCTTGTACTGTTCATTTTCATTCCCTTTGCAGATAAACTGCTTTATTCACTTTACTAATCCACAATGAGCTCATGAGATGTTTTTGATCAAGGAGGACAAAATCGAGTAACATGAGCTGTAAGATGCAACAGTCTCTGTTAATGTACCAAAGAAAATAAACATGACATAATTATAAAGCTTTAATAAGCTTACAAGTTTTTTTTCTTTGCTGGTCCTCTCCACTCAAATTTCTACTGTTAGTCAAATGAAACAAATTGAAGTAAACCTTTATTAGAATAACAATAGAAACTGTGTGGGGAAAAAAAACAAAGCTTATTTGGAATATTGAACATGGTGGAATTGAATCCCCGAAAGATATTTCCATCTGCATTTAGATTGGACGGCTTTCACAAGCTGAACCCCCCGAGAGAATCTCTCAGTGCTGAAGAACGCCCCCGTTGCCTCCCCCCAAATCGTATGTAATCACAGAATCACAAATGCCGAGGAAAAGCCAGAACAAGACAGAGAGCAGGAGTGAGGGAGAGATAGAGAAAGAGAAAGAGAAAAAGAAAGCCAAAGGAGGGAGAAGGAGGAATAGAGGAGAAACTCAAAGGAGGAAATTGAGAGACTGTGGATGACAAGTGCACCCTGTAGCATGGTGGTGACAGATGGGACAAAAGGAAAACAGCCTAAAAAGAGGAAAAGAGCTGGAAGTGACATGAAAGGACACTCTCTATCATTAACAGATGCCATCTCTTACTCCTTACTGTCAGTCCTCCTCCAGACTCCAATGAGCTGTTTGGATTACAAATAAAGTACAAAACATTTCATGGCCAATATCAATGTTTATTAAATTGAATGTTCACATTGTGCTGGCTAATCAAATTTGATCATTTCAAACCAAAAACAATAGTTTTTCCATTACTCTTTTTTTAAGATGTATATTACTGGAGCTCTCAACTACATGTCAGTTTTCCTAAAGGGTTTGCTCAGTGTGTGTATCAAAGATCTAGAGATATTTAGTTTCAAGAAAACATTTAGTTAAAATATAACTACATTTAAAATATACATATATTTCTAGTGCCATCATTGCTGTTCCCACATGAGGCTGGATTCTCTCCCAACATGCTTTAGGTGAGAGGCAGAGGACAGTGTGGGCATTGCCAGCACACATATCTAAATACCAGTTCAGCAGTTACATTTTAGAGGAAAAGATTGACATTCTGGGAAATACACTTCTTTGCTCTGTAGCAGGGAGACAGATGAGAGCGTTGATACCGCTCTGATGTCTGTGCAGTAGATATTTTGCTGCAGCTGGCCACCTAGTGCTGTTGGTGGTTTCATATTTACCATACAGGCATGAGAGTGTTATCAATGTTCTCATCTAACTTCCGGCGGGAAATCGAATAAACTTATTTCCCAGAATGTCACGAACTATTCCTTTGAGAAGAAATTATGTGATTGTGAATTTACCGGATATTTTCTAGCAATGTGCATCTGCCACAGAGCTGCCAAGGTCAGAAAATGTTTTACTCCTACGCATCAGCATTAAACTCTTTTTCTTGTTAGCAGGAAAGTAAAGGGAAGTTTAATGTGTGAAGCATTAAACTGTTTGTTAACTTAAAACATTGGATTTTTAAATTTCAGTACTCTGGAGATTCATTCACTTTTGGATCCTGGGCTGTGCAACAACAACCAACAAAAACATAACTGAATATGGAGAAATACGTTTCTGCTGTCAGAGAATAATAACAAGTGAGGTCATGTTTTAATTTTGTAAATGTGTGATGCAGTCTTTCCTTTGCAATTTCTGCTTTTAATGAAAATCCAGCCTGACCAGCTACCATCATGCATGCCAATTGCAGGAAAAGTAATTAAGCAGAGAACTTATCTTTTCTACAGGCAGTCAGCACGTGGGACCTCAAACCTGCGATACTATCCACTAGAGACCTGCGGCTCTGAGATGTTTTGTCTTCTTGTTCCATACTTGTGAATTTTATGCAGAGTTGTAATGGAACAGATGGTCGACTAAACTTGCACAAAAGGGTTTGGAGGTGTTCCAGCTCAGTCCCACCGAGCATGTCTACAAACATCCTCAGCATGTCAGCTCTCACTCAAATTAGTACAGACCTGTCTTGTATATTTAAGCCTATAGAAAAATTTATGTGGGAACTACTTTTTTCTCTGTATTCGCCTCCCGTTCTCTTTATTTCTCCCATCTTTCCTTTCTACCAAATTCACTTGTGTGCTGACATTATGTGTTACTATTCACTATTTGTTCTTCAGATCCAAAACGGCTGGTTTATTTCTGCAGCACCTGGAGATGAAGCACTTTCAGAAGACAAAGAGTAGCAGTAGAAAGGAGACATAGAATTTACCCAAGCCTAAATGGAGCAGCAGCATCAGAGCAAAGAGGATCTGCTGCCCAGCTGCACACAGAGCGAACCCCATCCTTGACCTGCAGAAACAGAAAGGAGAACAGTGAGGCAGCATTGAAAAGAAATGCAGAATAAGTAGAGACAAAAAAGTCAAAGTGAAGTTTTATATTGATTCAAAAAACATATTTTCATGTGTATAAATATAATCAATACAATACAATCGTAAAGCATTTCTTCAGCCATAGTGACATGACACATTTGTGCAGGCATCTTAGCCATAAACACATTTGCCCTTGAAGACACACATGAATAAAAACAACATCACTTTACTTTTTTTAAATATAATTTCCTATTATTGTCCTGAATTAGATCTGACTCATGCTGTCTGTAAAGATGGAACTTATAAGACAGCTTCGGTGGACTCTAAATCTCTCCTGATGCCTTATATCACTGCCACTGGTGTGTGAGTGTCTGAATGAGAGGCAAATTGCACGGCACTTTGGATAAATGTGTTATATAAATGCAGTCCATTTGTTCTGTCAGGTGAAACAGTTCGGTACTTCTCATGTTTGAACAGACAAAGAAGGGCAGCTTGTTCCTGTGTGCGCCTGAAAAAAAGCCCCACAGCTGTTTGGTTTAGAAAACAAAAAAACTAAAGCTAATTACACCAACTCAAATCCATGGCAACTGTCAGAAAAACAAAGTTGTGTTTCTTACTTACTAAAAGCAAAGAAAATATGGAGACACTGGGTTTACACCTGATGGAAATTAAATATGTCGTTAGCATCGCCCTCCTCTAACTCCGCTGGTGTTTGTGCGCACACACACACACACACACACACACACACGCCAGCACATGTCACTCATCTTGACAAGCTGGGAAAAATGAAAGCAGCTCTCACGAGTTGAGGTAACTGGCATCTGTGAAGCAACCACAGGTTTTGAAGCAGCAACATGAACTGCTGACCTTCTCAAGGTCTGTGGATGGGCAAAGTACTCAAACTTTATTTTGTTTTTCTCTCTGGCACTATAACAAATACACTATATGCCTCAAAAAGGCCTCGAATACTGAATCCTTGAACAGAATATCTCAGACAAATGAGGTGAGTTAGTGGACTGCACACAGCATCACGGACAGAGACAGCTAATGTATCACATCCACTTTATATATTGGTGTCATAATGCAATAATAAATAAACAATATTGCATTGCAAGGGCACTTTAGGGCTCGGACACAGTTCACTGGAGCTTGCATTCAATGCTTTCCATTTAGCCGATGCCCAGTGATGAACAATTTTTTTCATAAGTCTAATCTGAGTTGCAGCTATACTATATGCTAATACTAATACTATTATCCAGTACTGGTTAACATGCCCTCAGACACAGTTTGGTCTGATTTGATGACATACCACACACGGAGTGATACACGTTATGAAGAAATCAAGACTGAATCTTATGAGTACCAAATGGTTTCACTTCAAAAGTTAAATATAAGAACGATGAACTGCAGTGAAATCGTAGCTCTGGTGCATTCCTACTGCGCTACACAGAGGAAATCCTACCACACATCAGAAATGAGCTGCTGACTTTGCCAGAGAATTTGGCTTGGGGCCCGAAGCTCCTCAGTTCAATGGAAAGATGCCCGAAACAGAGCTTCATTGCCCTGTACTGGTATAGAATAAAGAGACAGAGAATATGCTATTTGAAGAATACAAAGCTTTGTTTTATAATGCTGACATTAGAAGTGTTAAGGTGTGGAAATAAGTCTAAGTTATTCATTAACTGATCAGACTTGCCTGATTTTAAGGGAATTACCAAGAGAGGCTGACAGTATGTACATGTATGTATATATATTTATATCTATATATACATACAGTATGTATACATATATACAGACAGACAGATAGATAGACTTTAGTTACATAAAGTAAATAATTTATCTTGGAAAGCAAAAGACCTCTTTGCATACACCAAGGTAACAGCAACTCATGCAAATAGCATCCCTGATGCTCAGAAAGAAGATTATGCAACACCAGTTCAACCCTTTATAGATTACTAGAATAATGGCAACTCTCTTCTCTGACCCTGTGAACGCTCAGTAAAACCTTAAACCCTATAAAACTGGAACATGTGAGGCAAAGAAAAACATTCCTCTCAGATCGTAAAGCACTCTGTGACACCTGCCAGACTATACTGTCATTAAACAACAATTTGTTGGGCAATTTTAATGGTGGGCAACCAAGTTGGTCTCTAGACTCTTGAAAGAGGGGACTCTGGTGCGGGTGAGACCCCGCTGTGCCACACACTTTGAGGCGTCCCATCTCTAAAGGTGGGTTAGGACCTCATGATGGGCTGTGACAGATTGGGGTCGAGCCGTTGGACTCCTTGCATGTTGAAACCCTGAACCATTGGTTGAGCGAGCTGGGTGGGTGACAAGAGATTTCTTAAGGCTTGGAGAGGGTCATGACACCGAGAAGTTTGCCCAGTCTTGTAAGCGGAGAGCATTAGAGGGTGTTGTATTGGAGGGCCTGGGACTGGCAGGGGCCCAGCAGCCACTATCCACCGCAACAGAATACAGAGTGTGGCCTATGGACATCTCTATGGAAGCTATACAACACACAACGCTGTGTGCCTATAGACAGCCACCTTTCAAAGTTACACCAGAGGGGATTTACAACATACAGTGCACTGGCCCTCCAATCACACCAGCTGCATACTAACCAGCACAACCTTTTGTTAAGGAAGAGACATCAGATGTCGCGAACGCCTCCCTCTACATCGCCCCTCTTCACTTTCACAGGCACGGTTGTGTCTTGAGGAGAAAAGAGCCAGAAGTCTCTAAAATGCTTCAGTGGTCTTCAATGCGGATGTCCATCCGACACATTTTCACAATGTTGTCTGAATAGGACGCATTCTTAGCTCATTGTGAGAGCCGGCGAGCAGAGTGACAGAGATCCAAAGAGACCTAACAGACTAGGCTGGCAGACCTACATTAAGGCTCAGCGCTGAGCTGTCAATCTGTTGAAGCAGGATACCAACTGGCCTCATGATCGTCATGACGCAGGCAAGATGGGCCCCTCGACCCAAATCTTCACTTCTGGAGTGGTGGGAAAATTGCTTGAAGGAAAAAAACATGAAAAGTCTATAAAGTCCATAGCATGTCGTGTCGGCAGTGCTTATAGGATGAATCATGTTTGTGAGCACAGCATGACAGCTTTGCTGCATTGAGGTGTGTGTGTGTGTATGTGTGTGTGTGTGTGTGTGTGTGTGTGTGTTAAAAGACTTCAAAGGTTTACTTAATCAGGCCAGGTTGGTTCCCATGTTGATTCATGACACATACACATGCCGCTGTAATGGTACAGATACTATAAAGCCCCACATCAAACCCCAGCCAATGCACAAGGTCGGTCACTGAACACACACTAAAAGACACAACTCGAGCACACACAGTTGGCAGCTGGCATCACTGTTAGACAAGTTCATGTTTAATAGTGTGTGAATTGACCCACATAATGAGCTTTACAAAGATAACAGTGACAGATTTACTCGAAAATCAGAGTAATTTTTTAAACAATGTGTCCTGGATTTCAGACAGCAGCAGACAAAAGCAAACTGCTCACTTTAAACGGCAAAAATGGTGATTTTCCTGGCAACTCCTGACAACTGCTGCTGGCAGATTTTATCAGCTCACTTTATAGCTGGCTGACTCATTAACACAAACATCATGGTTTAGTGGAAGCTCCATCTCGAGCTGATTTTTGAATGTTCCCTGTGTACCCCCTTTTTTATGTCACTTTTATTATACATTGTGTTGTATCGTATATTATAACATAATCTTTAACCCCACAAAATAATCCACTTGGTCAATAATATCACAGTCTATCAACTGATTTTGGAAGTGACTCTCTACTTACTCTATTCACTGCAAGCAGTAGGCCAGCTTTACCTTAGCTAACCTTTTCAGCTAACAATAGAGCGGATAAACACACTGAGATCTTGTTTATATGCAATGTATGTAT
>JAOXYL010000071.1:14000241-14014233 GCA_028564955.1 Terapon puta
GGGGGGGGGGGGGGGGGGGGGGGGGGGGGGGGGGGGGGGGGGGGGGGGGGGGGGGGGGGGGGGGGGGGGGGGTGGGTGCACTTTATGTGAGCATAATCCGATTCCTACAACCTCAAAGGTTGATCCGGTGTCTGTGAATTAAATTAAAATTTACCCATGAGCTTACAGTCTGAACATCAGATCACCCCCCAACCCACCCCCCCCACATCCTCTCATGTCACATCCTCTGTTTTCACACATGCCCATGCACACACTTTCTGTGAATGATTCAACTTGAGCATATAACCCTCGGGCCTCCTAGTCTAATGAGACAAAATAAAGATCACACTGTAGCCATACATCCAATTATGTGTGCGCAGGAGGAACATCTGACTGATGCCGAGCAGCAGAATTAATTGTAACGGCAGCTGAGTGAAAACACCAGCTGCCTCAGATGCCTCTCACAACCTGGCAACAGCCAACGTCTCATCACTGCAGCAGGGTCAATGCAGACCTTTAGTCTTCATTAGCAGTTGATAAAGAAAGAGAGAGGCTCGTTTGTGTCAGGTGGCAGCTCTGAGCGAGGCCGCCTGACCACAGGTTCAGCTCCTACACTGATTTCCCTCAATGATAAGGTGAGCGCAGGAGCGGCACGCTCTTTGTTATTCATCATACTGTAGGTCTGCGGTCTGTTGCTCCACGCTCAAGATGGTTTTGAATTATGCATCTTCCCTCGTGTAATGGAGGCAGGAGTTGATTTTTGGAATCTTAATAGAGCCACTAATCACAGTAATCACAGCGACTCTAAAGTCTTCATTTCAGGCAAATAGTTCATTTCAGCCATCTCTTTCAAAAAGCACATTTAAGTGGAGGCTGAAGGCATTTTAGGGAGCAGGCGTTTGAGAGAATGAGGTGTAATGATTCTTTCAAGCTTTACCTTTAGCTGTACGGACACGAGGTGTCAGATAATAAGAATGCTTTTTTCTTCATATGCAGGCAAGTAATGAAGCGTTGGATTGGAGCTTTTGCCACATTAAGTTTAAACTCACCCTCATCCATCAGTAAGGGAAGCTTTGCTCAGACCTGCGCAACTTTATTCCAAATTCTAGCAGAAGTTTCCGCAGGTGCCCGGATGGATTTTGAGGATATCTAGGGCCCAAGAAACAACATCGGGGGTTGCACGTGTTCAGTTTAGTGCTTCTGCGTCTCCTTTCCGCTCCTCTTCCTGTTGTCTTCTGAGGGAACCGCAGATGCAATAAGAGCCGGATGAATCCCTCACCACTCTGTTTGTCTCTGCTTTCCACATCAGTCTCACAGCGCCGGCGATGGCCCCGTCAACAAACTTGTCTGCAAATGTGTATGCCTGTAAAACAAACACACTCACTGGATCAGGAGCGCCTCAACCGCTGCAAGAAAACAATCTGAGCCTAATTTCCAGCGTCTGACTGCAATTTGAAAGCACAAAAGTATCACGAAAAAACACATTATTGTGTTAGGATGCCGGCAAAACCACAGCCAAGAAGTAACATTTGCCACTGGATTAGAGACAAACCCAAATGCGACTAGGTTTGCACACCAAACACGATTAAACATGACTAACATGTTCTCGAGACATCAGGCCGCTTTGTTTTATCTGAATGTGTGGATTCAAAATGGAGATTTAGGGAGAGACTTTTTTTTTTCTTTTTTGTATTTTCTGCAACAAAGAATAAGACAAACACCAAGAGAGTGTGATGAAGTATTTAGACGGCTGAATGAACTAACATTTGCTAAGAAGTCGTCTAGCTGGCTCAGGCATTTCTTGTCACAAACACAGTGTCTTGTCGAGTCACTCAGCACTGCGCCCACTCTCCTGTAGATTAATGTGCTGACAGAAAGAAAAAGCTTTTGTGTTAACCGGCGATGCACTTTCCTCATATTTGCACTTCACTGTCTGTTCTGGAGACGACAACCGAGAATCAGACAATGTCCATGAATCGATGCAATATTTCTGTCAGAAAACTACTATCTGTAAGTCTGCGCGGTTCAATAACAGTAATGGACCAGATCAATACTTGTTATTGGAAACTCCCACACCTCTGTGGACTGGAAAGAGATCAGTGCCACTGTGGACGGACAATCTGCCCTCAGCTTCAATTTCAGGGGATCAATTTCCGGCTGAATTATAATAAGTCTCTCCTCGCACACTCGACCTTGTTTATCAACAACCTTCTCCCAGTCAGCTCTGAATTCCTCGCTGTTGGAGCTACGAGTACCCAGAAACGCACAGCACAAAGATGTGTCATATTTATGTAGGTGTCTTCACTTTGTCTGAAGCGTCTCCACTTTCTGAGTTTATAGCGCAAACGATGCATCATCGTTTCAAACCAGTTTGTGGTTTCAGCGCAGCTTCCACGCCTTCAAATGTTTCAAATGTTGCAGGAAACACCATTGTCAATGCATTTTATAAATGTTTTACCCCTCACTGTTGATTGTTTTGGTTTCACAAGTTGCAACTTCACTGTTTTGGTTCAGTCTCACAGCTCACGTCAGCATCGTTTCATCAAGAAGGCAGGCGGCTGTTGATGAACTCACTGTAAACTCACAGTGTCTTTTCAGCACCAAAAGACAGATAAACTAGTCAGTGGACATGATGGAGAATTTAGCAGCTAAAGAGACAGATATTTCCATCAGGCACAGGATGGCTCCAAAACAAAGCTATGACAAGAGAAATTATTGTAATGCTCTGTCTCTGTGTGTATGTGTAAATTTTGCCAGCACCTTCACCATTATAACGTGATCAAATTTCAGTGTTGTTTTTCCATCTTGTTGCTACCCCCAAGTGGACAAAAAATGAAGCTTTAAGCACCTTTAAGTTAGAAAAATTTCACTTTGTCTGCCAGTCTCCTGTGTACTGTATCCTGTGTCAGTTTGTTCCTGCTCCTTATTGAGCTGCGTGATGTTTTAATGAAATATTTAAAGCTGCCACAAAGCAGATGTGATATTGACAAAAAAATTCAAAATCACAAATATTGTACATGCATAGTGAAAGTGGATGTCTTTATGCTCAGACATTTTCAAGCTTATGATCTTAAACTTCAGATTAAACAGCTTTGCAGAATATACATACTGCACATGCGATGCACATAGTCACCATGCACACAAACACCCACACACACACACACACACACACACACAAGGAGTCTTGGCTCAGCTTTAATGCGAGCTGTGACTTTTAGAAATGTCAGCCGCCTCGCCAAACAGACAAACAATGTCAATCACTCTCCAGCAAGGGAGCAGCCATGCACGCACAGTGGAGAACACATAATACACAAGGGAAGCAGGATGAGGACGATGACACAAAAACGACTTCTGGAAAGATATTATAGCATCTTAACGGGAGCAAAATAACACTGCCAAAGAACACGCACTGCCCTCGGTAGGAAACAGAGAGCGTAATGAGGCTTTCAGTAGCGTCGTGATTTGTCCTCGCTGGTAGAGATGTGTGGTGTGTTTAGGCTCCTCTGTTTGCTTATTATTTGCCGGGCAGACTCATTCTTCATGGGTTTGTTTTTATGGTGATGCTGTTAATGTGAGGAGATCAAACAGAGCAGTAACCAAGCCACATAAAACGAAAGGAAACAGGATATCTCCCAGTAGAGATAAGTCTCAACTAAACTGGATTTTATAAATTGCCCATGTTTGTGCTGATGAAACAGTTTTTCAGACTTCATTTAGCTGCCATGCTGCGTTTAAGTGTTTCCCAGCCAAGAGGCCCCATCTGGGTGGCAGCAGCACAGTCATGGAGGAAGTCAGGGAGACGTGGTGGGCACCGATGATAACCACATGGAAAACCCCCCCACTGTCGAACCACAGGTCTACGAGTTAATGGTGCTTTGGTCTCAGAGATTCAGGGGACCGTGCAGATTGTCATTACACAGATTGTTGTTACAGACATAATTTCTTTTTCATCTGTGGTGGTTGCATGGTAGAAGTAGTGAGATTTGCCTTTTAAGGGTTGAAGCAAGCTCAGTGTGACTGGGTTTTCTTTTGGTTAATAAGTGGAGCATTTGCATAAAATTTTACTGTGAATGTTCATTAGTGCAGTTCAGTTGCTGAACAAAAAAATTGCATTCAAGGTCCACTTAAAGTGACAATTGGTGAGATTCTGAGAAAGTGCTTTTATTTTGAAAGTTTGGACGATTATAATTTTTTTTCCAATGTACACCAGCTCCTCACAGAGTCACTCAGTCCAGTTCTTTCCTTTAAACTCTTCATCTTCATTGCTTTTCATTTGTTCACTTATTTTTAATGTAAACTTTTGTTGTCACGTAACTTGGTCATTTGGCTCTTTATCTGCTATTGCATTCATTCAGAGTTAGTGCATGCAGAGCAAAGCCTGTGCAGGAACAGTGACTGCAGCTCCATCAGATACTGTGACCTGATTTGTTGATTTTGACCTGGGCAGTGGATTCTTGAGGAGGCTGATTATTTTCACAGATGATCTGTTGTCTACTTTTGTCAGGACATGCTGACAGTTTGACAAATATGACTAAAAGTCATTTTTTTAATCAAGACTATCTTTATGTTTGCCATGTTTATTTAATGTTTTCAGACATGCTAGCGTGTGGTTGTATGGATCAAGAAAAAAGAATAATTTTATTGTCATCATGTTTTCACATAACAAGATTAGGATTGGTGACTTCCAGCTTTAAACATAGATTTATAGTAAAACAGTGGTTCAAGTCCAGTCAAAGTACCTGTCTCAAGTTCTAAATAGGGTGAAATGCATTGTACAGCTTGTACAGAAATTTCATGCTGTTGAGGCTCTAGGGTGCAAATATAAATAAAGTACAGATCAGCATCAGAGGAATCTCTGAGTTTAAGCATCTGAATCTGTATTTTGAGAGAAAAAGTTGGACCTACTGCCTCTCCACTAAATATGAAACTTTGATGACATGATGACAACTGAAGTGAACTCTCTATATGACAAGGAAGCAAACACTGTGAGGTTTGTTTAAAAGCTCCAGAGAAAGCTGCTGAGTTGACCATGACTTACTGTTTGTAGAGGCTTTTACAGTAAGATGGGATAGAGCATGTCACTGGGGCTGAGACAGAGATGAAGCCTGATATATTGATAAGCTATAGAAAGGAATAGATTACTGAGGAGTAAAAGAGAAAGAAGGTCTTGGCAGGCAGAAAGAGAGAAGACACTGTGAAGGAAAAAAAAGATCATAAACAGCCGTGGAAGGACTATTAGCAAACATGGGAACAGAGAGTTTGGGGGAGGAGAGAACAAAAGAAACCACAAACTCCCATCAAAAATAGTTTTACAGTGATAATACAAATGTTTGAGCTTCATACTTCAGAGACAGAATGAGACTATTTTCTGTTTTTTTTTCTTTTGGATTTTTTGATCTTCGAAATGTGCTGTTCTGTTTCGCAGTCGCAGTTTGTTTGTGTGTGTGTACACACTTGTGTGCACTGTCTTACAGTTGGGCTGATGTGTGAGGGCGTTTAATTCAGACTGGATGGCAGCTTTAACACCCCCAACCCCCCCGACAACAGCGCACACACCCACACATAGACACACATGTAAACACACACACTAAAAAAAAATCCTTTTACATGCTCAATTAAGCACGGATCTACCTTGGCAGTTAAAATTCAGGTCATGTGTGGAGGAGCAGCTGTGTGTGTGTGTGTGTGTGTGTGTGTGTGTGTGTGTGTGTGTGTGTGTGTACGCGTGTGTGTGTGTGTGTGCGTGTGTGTGTGTTGATGCTTGCACACAGATCTCTGTGTGTAATTGTGTACATTTCTAAGCATGATTGGGGTGTGCGACTGAAATTATGTATTTGTGTGTGTGTGTGTGTGTGTGTGTATGAGTGTGTCTAATGAGCTCTCCTGTGCAGCATCTGTGGTCTGTGTCACACTCAGGCTTCGTCCTTCTCCTCCTCCCGCTTTCATCAGGTATCTCTGGCAGTCACTCCCTCTGTAAACAAGAAGCACTGTCGTCAAAATTCTCGACTGTCTCTCTATCCTTTACACACATACAAACAAATATATGTGTGTGTGTGTGTGTGTGTGTGTGTGTGTGTGTGTGTGTGTATATACATATAACACCATAACTAAAATATTCCAAGAGAAAAACACCATCTTCTCATAAAATTGCCAACTCTGCTTTAAGTGTAACTCTTTCTGTGTCTTCTCCGCTGAAACTTAACTTCATTTAATACTCTGCTTTGTGTAACCATACATCACGTTTAGTCTGTTTTAAATCCACTTGTCTCTGCTTTACTCTGAACTGTAACATCACTCTGATCTACTATTCCTTAGGGTGTGAAGAAAAACTACATTGCATCTTCTTCCTACGTTGTTTCACTAATGTAACTGCTGAGAAATGAGAACGGGGTGATAAGTGGAAGTGGTCAGATAACCTGACCTGAGTTGTGAAAAGTTTGCCAAATGTATTTAGGAAACAAAATAAAGATGAACATGCAGTGTTGTCATGATTAGATCGTGAAAGCATTGTTGTGATAAACAGATTTCATTGATTGTTTTTTGCACATGAATTTCAAGACCTTACAAGAGACATATTTGAATAAAGAAAAGTACAAATTCGAGCAGCAGTGACCTGACACACCCAGATTTTTTTATTTTTTGTGTGGGTCAAGCTCCAGAAAACGCTGGATCCTCTTCACCTTATTTCCAACTTTACAGCTCTAGTTTATAATGCATTACTTCATTGTCTGTGTTTACATTACAGACCATGTATGCATCCTGCCCAGTTAGACTCCTTGGTCAGCCGGCCTGGGCCCTTTGCTGCATATTATCTCTCCCTCTCTCTGCATTTCCTGTCCGTATCTCTGCTGACTCCATCAAATAAAACCAAAAATGTCAATAAATGCACTGAGTTTATTAGGTCCACAGCTAGAGCTTACACAGTCCAACACGCTGCAATAAATCCTACCTTCATGAAGGTTATAATGTTGTGGTTGAAACTGCTTTAGGACGCTGCTGATTCAACTTTATGATCATTCTGGAGGCTGTAGTTTGTGTTCTTGTTGAGGTGTTTTGTACAGAGGGGTGTTTCTAATATTTTTCTTCCCCACTTACATCAATGAGGGCACTTTATTAGATTCTGCTGTACTCTGCCCTTCTTTACTCTGCTATATCTCTACTGTAGCCTCCTCTCCCTCCCTCTGTCATCCTATACTCATTATTACTCCTCTTTCCATCGTAACTCCACACGGTGATGGAAATTGTAACATAATGAAACAAGCAGGTGAGCTCTTTATTTCTTCATCGCTGCAGGTATGACTTGCCCTAGTTGGCCTGATAATAGTATGAGTTTCAGTCTTATTGCCTCACTCTGCCTCCCTGACACTGAGGGGGATCTGACTAAATGATCATGTTGATCTGCAGACTCACTCCTCAACCTACTTTACTCCAGTTTTAACCCTGTTTCATCATCCAGGTCCTTCTGTCTGTGTGTGTGTGTTATTTCCAGCCTCATTCTATTTGAAAGCAAGTTGCTAAAAAACATGCTCCACTTTCTCCCCGTCCCGACCAATGATGCCTCAGTGTGTTCAAGGACTGTATTTCATAACAGGGTAAACACCTCGTGAAGCCTTTCATAATCCAACATCACTGTTTTTTTTGTTTTTTTTATCAGCGCTCTTTTTGCTGCTTCCTGCTGAAATGGAAAATGTGGATCTTGGCTATTTCCAATCAAACGCAGGATGCCTTGCATAGAATTGCATGTAATGGGGAGAGGGGAGGGGCTGGAGGGGGGTTAGCTCCAGCCCACAAGTGAAAAAGCAAATCAGATCAAATTATAATGATAAAGGCCATAACAGATTGCCTCTAGAGCCGAAAGTATCCTGCACAGTAGACCTACCAGCGTGGGGATTAATGCTGAATAAATTGGATATAAAGGACAATTTCACAGTATTTAGCCCTGAGAAATAAGGCACCCTCTATAAAAATGTTTTGGAATAACAAAAAGGCTTCATAGAGAGGCTTTAGAAAGTGTTCTGATTAGGTTTTTTCACAAAACCCGTAAATTAACTCTGAAAACGTAAATTCTCTCTCTCTCTCTCTCTCTCTCTCTCTCTCTCTCTCTCTCTCTCTCTCTCTCTTTCACACACACGCCCACGTTTAACGCCTCTAATGAAAATGCCCATCTGTTTGTTTTTCCTAATTACGACACATTTGGCTTGTCAGAACATTAACACAGCATGAATCCAACATATTTTTTAAAGCACATAACTCCTCTGGAAACATTGTGCATCTTGAAGGCACGTGGCTGCTTAAGTGCCAATTAGCGCTATACAATCCTGCTACCCACTGTAGCTGCATAGTCACGCGGGAGTGTCTTTAAAGGCATGTATGTGAGATTTGGGGAATTATTGCTTATTTGCTGTCTGGACCAGGGTAACACTGGCAAAATAAGAAGAGCAACACCAGTATCAGCACCAGCATCAGTAGTTTCAGCAATTAACTGGACCGTCACTATAAAAAGCCCAACAGCAGCCCAAGAGCTTACAACACACAGAGGAAATCATGATGGGCAATCTTATTTGGCTAAACCTAATCAAACCTTAACTATGACCGTAACCACAGACAAACCGTTAAACTAATTTATTTACATAATAAATAAAATACCAGTTATTTGTTTTTGTAAGGCACAAGTGCCATTGTCTTGACGATAGCAGCATCACATCAGAAAATACTTCACTGTGATTTTGTAGGGACGAATGACAAACGTTGTTGTTTGATGTGGTGGATGTGTTGGTTGTATGAGACGATTGATACTGTTTACATGTTCGTACAGTAAATACAAAGCTACCGCGAGCAAAGACCGGAATAAAGGGGGGAAACAGGTAACCGGACTCATAAAATCTCTCAACCAAAACCTCTAAAGGTCACTAATTTACATGTTTTGTCTCTTTTGTTTAAATAGTATAAAAATCAACACGTTAAAATGTAAATTTGCCATTTTACTGGAGGTTATAAGTGAAGATGCCAAATTGTCCTTTTTATGCTTCAGTTTTGGATACAACATGTTAATTAGTGGTCTTTGAATATGTTGGTGAGGCAGTTTTGCCACTTTGTACAGAGTCTGGCCAGCTGTTTCTGTAGGTTTCCATTTCTTGTGCTAAGCTCATCGGCTGCTGGTTTTGGCCTTATATTTAGCACACAGACATGGAGTGTAATATCTATCTTCTCAGTCTCTACCAGAGAGAAAATAAGAGCATTTCCCAAAATATCAAACTTAAAACAAGTGATATGGTAAGAATTAGTTCGCTGCACATAAAATTAGCTTTCTGTCCCTCGCACACGCCATTATTTCTCAAACTTGCCCTTCATGCCTGATTGTCATTCTGAGGAACCTGGTTGTCCTTCATTTGTCCATGAGATCCTTAACATCTTCCTCCTCTGTGTCTGTTGTGTTGTTGCTGTCTGTCTGGTGAGGTGAAGGGGACGTGTTGTGTATCGCAGAATTATGCAGGCAGGCTTGTAAATCCTCCAGCAGCAGAAATGTCCACGGTGCACACTGCTGCAAATCACAGCACCATCACACCGTCCTTGACTGAACGCTCAGATAGCTTAGAGCAAAACATTGGTCCATTCACCTTAAATTTTCCACATAATTTATAGATTTTCGTGGGGTTTAAGGCTGGTATACCTACACACACATTCACCTGGCCAGCCGGCTAACAATGTCATTGATCACTGGTCTTTAACCTCCTGGGTGAAAAGGTCAGTCTAATTGAAACCTCAGCAGCCTCGGGAGAGCTGAACTGTGCTGAACTGTGACATTCACAGAGTCCAGATATGAGGTTGCCTCCTTTTGCCCTCTGTCTCCTCCCTCCACAGCACTGTGCCACTAATGGTCTCATCACTGTGGTGCAACCACAGTTTCTTACATCCACTGCTCCTTTGCTGTGCTCTCTGCTGTCACTTCTGCGCTAATAACTGTTTGGAGGAAAGTTGCTGCTGCTCGTCCACAGTGCTCCAGTAAATTACACCTCAGTGTCAGCTTGACCCGGCTGACAGACAGAAAGTGATGAGCAAGGCTTCTCAAACTTCTGCAAAAAACCTCTGACAGGGAAGACTCCTGGATGGCAGTGAACTGAATTAATCCTGAGAAATGTCACGTCTGCAGTCCAGCTGTTTAAGGCAAAAGCGTTTGCTGTTATCGTTGGAGCTTCATCTCTCAACACAGCAGAAGTGCTTTAATGTATTTTATCTTTCATATGAGACTTAATATTACTGCACATGAGGGGGACATGAACGTTCAGGATGATGCCGGGCAAGTTCACATAGTGATGTTTTAGGGCCATCTAGTGGAGATAATCTGTGTCACATGATACTCGATAGTCCAAATAAACTAACGAGGCTCAAAAGCTCATAACAATTTTAGGTCATTTTAAAAAGAGAAGCATTTACAGCTTTGCAGACAGAAGAAAATGTAAAAAGAGAGTCAAAACGACAACATTGAAAAAACAAGAATTAAGCATACAACCCAAAACAAAGAAGTTCTAAAATCAAGAGAAAACTAAGGAAGACAAAGCATTTTCTCTTGTGAAGGATGATCATACGTGGCCTTTATTATCATGTGTCACAAAATCAAATATGTTAACATTATTTATAAAGATACTGGCACAATCATGAACCTCAGTTTGTCTGTAAAAAGAGCACTGGAGAAAAAAAGAGATGTCATGTTATATCATCCAAGTTGCAAACAGAGATGACACCATCCATCCATCCATTTTCTATACCTGCTTTGTCCCGCCAGGCAGGGTCACAGGAGCCTATCCCAGCTACTTTCGGGCGAGAGGCGGGGTACACCCTGGATTGGTCGCCAGTCAATCGCAGGGCTGACACATAGACAAACAACCACTCACAGGGCAATTTAGAGTTGCCAATTAACCAAACCTGCATGTCTTTGGATTGTGGGAGGAAGCTGGAGTACCCAGAGAGAACCCACACAGGCACAGGGAGAACATGCAAACTCCACACAGAAGAGCCCACCTCAACCGGGGATTGAACCCAGGTGCTGTGCTGTGAGGCAACAGTGCTAACCACTACACCACCGTGCTGGCCCAGAGATGACACATTTCATATTAATATCTAATGTTTAACTTCACCGTATCCATTAAGACATCAGTTTAATACTTTTATTTGGTGGGGGAAAGTAACAAAGTACTTTTACTTAATAAAAACTGCATTTCAGAACAAATTTGAGGTGATTTTGCATCACGTCAGTAGATCCATTTACTGTTATACATAAAAAAGAAGATACAGTATTTTCTATGTTAAACACGTGATGAATTTAAAGAACATGATGCACATTTATAGATTACATTAGACAATAGAAAGTGGACCACTTTGTGGATTACAAAGTGGACAAAATTATCTTCAATCACAACAATAATGGAACGTTACTTATATGAGAGTGTGTCACCAAAATCAGCACTATAATGTAATCTAATACTAACAGAGAGCATTTTTTGTATTCTTTGTTTTGTTTGTTTATTTGCTTGCTTTTGTATTGAGTTATTTTACTTTTTCTACTCTACGTACATTGTGCCAATAAAACTTTTATGTAAGTCACATTCAAAATATGTGTATTTTTCCTTGCTCCATCACTGAGTGATCAAGTGTAACAGCAGATTACATTTTACATTATCTTGATCATCTACATCTATAAAATGCATTTTACATTTTGATAATCGATTACAATTACACAATAATATCTCATATTATAATTAAATAAATTGTTGTTGTTTCTCAAAAATAACTAAAAACATCTATACTCAACTAGATTTTGGGAAAACTTCTTTCACCACTGCTTTGCTTTATATTTATATTTCTTACATGTGAACACATAGCAGGTATTGTTTAAGAGATATTCTAAACACTGTGAAAATCTGTTCATATGTGAAAGTGACAAATTGTCTCCAGTTAGTTTCAGACATTAGGATCAGAGATGTGCTGTTCACATATTGTCCAACAGGGGTCGCCAGCTGCCCTCCGCAGCTTCCCCTGGATGAGGGTCTCTCCCCCTCAGATGGAGCTGCGGTCCACCTCCCATTCATCAATCTTCTTTTATTCACAGTGACAAAAGAGACATCAAATAGGGAGGTGTGGGAAAACACAACAATGCATTTCAGAACACAGACACTGGCTAATATATGCAAAGTGGGTATAAAGCGAGTCTAGGCGCTCACTGTGTGTCTGTGTGTGTGTGTGTGTGTGTGTGTGTGTGTGTTTAAATTAGTAAGTACAATTTATAATTTACTTTCCTCTTTCAACTGTCTTTGTAAAGATAATGCAATTGAGAGTAAATTTAAAGTCAAAACATTTCTTATTTTTGAAACATCTTCCTACACAGGCACTTGGGACTGATGAAACAGGGACCAGCACTCCTACAGTGATACAGTATTCTTGCACCAAAATCCGAATTGTTTTCGCTCCCTGCCATTTTGTCAGTCTCACAGGATCCGCACCCACAGTCCACAAAATGAACCTGAAATGATCTGTCTCTCTCCTCGCTGGCTGTTCGCTGTTTCCCACCCAAATCAAAAGGGGCGAGTCGTGGGGGGTCATGTCTGGCCACCCCTCAAGAGAATAACGGGGTCTCTGTCTGCCCCCCAAACCACCAACGGTTCTCCACCGTCCCTATGGCAACAGCCAAGGACCCTGGAAGGCCCCCAGACTGGGGCGTCCAAGCAGATGCCCATAATTAACGTTGCTATACGGAGGTGTCAGTCCTGCCAGTCTGCCTTACATGGAGGCAGACCCTCTCCCAGACCTGTCAGAGGCCCATAGGGCTGGGTGAAAAATGACTGCCCTGCGGTGTGTGTCTGTGCGTCTGTGAGTGTATGTGTTGGTGTGTAGTGGGTTGGGGGTGGGTAATGACTGCCCACCAGTGTCTGCCCAGTCCTGCCTAAGTCTGACCATCATGCAGTGGCAAAAAATATAACAAGGGTTTTTTTGTTTGTTTTTTTTACTCAAGAAATTTCTGAAAAATGTCTTGTCTACAAAAGTCACACTGAAACAAAACATCCACAGGTCAAATAAAAACATCAAATTTTAATAAAAAAACAAACATTAAATCAGTGGTACATGTGTTCGATACTTTGTAAAGTCACCTCGCTGTGCTCGGTTGTTTTATGTTAAATCAGTGTTCCTCCCGACACGCTGTTGTGACACTGACTGACTGGCTGTCTGGCTTACACGGTTGGCTGAGGATGAGATTGTGTCCCATCATCCTCTCACACACATCTAACCTAAAGATATAGGGCGACCACATCAGAAATCTCCATAAGCACTGAAACAACCAGACCATGGTAATATTCATCAGGCTTTTGAGATGAATCATTTCACCAGCATTTTAACCAAGCGTCATCATTGCACCAAAGGACACGTTTGGCCTTCAAGAAATGCCTTAAATGTATTTTTCACTTTATTTGAGTCTCCTTTATATTTAATCCCCTGTGTTTAGCATTTAAAACTACACAAACATAAAGGTTTGTGACAAGCTTTATGACACTGTGGCGCATCAGAAACTTGTGTGCAAACAGATAATGAGTCATTGATAATATATCACGGCTGCAATGGAAAATATTTATTCATCTGTTTTTTTATCCATAAATTCTTTTTCACTTCCCCAGCAAACTTAACACTGTCAATGAAGGCCACAGGATCCGCTTGCAGGCATTAAGTAAAGATTATTTTTTCAACCAGATGCCATGATACATGAATAGTTTTAAACCTTGAAAAACACATTAAACCCACCAGTATATTATCTGTATGTCTATGAGCTGTTAATAAATGCTTTATAACACACTGAAAGGATTTGTTTGCAAAATTACAAAACAAAATAGCTATGAGGCATTATCAACAAATACATTTTTACAGTTTTTTAAAATACTTACTTGCATACTGCATATGCTTAAAAGTATATCATGGTCTATTTTTTATTAAGTGTGCATATACTGATTATAAATGCTAAAAGAGGGA
>JAOXYL010000071.1:14026501-14038352 GCA_028564955.1 Terapon puta
GGTGGTGCTGATGGTGGTGCTGATGGTGGTGTTGATGGGGGTAGTGGTGGCGGTGGGGAGGGGGGCAACGCCGGCGTGATCTCGGAGTCGGAGAGGTGCTGGCACGTTCACAGGAGCCCCCGCGTTTCTGTTTTTTTGGGGGGGAGGGGTGGGGGGGGCATCGCGGTAACGCCGGGGCCTGTTGAGCACCCATAAATCGGCTCTTCCTTCAAACTTTAGGACGGGAGGGAGCGAGCGATGCACGTGGGAGAAAAACATCATCAAACCACAGACACACGCGCGCACACACACGCACACACACCGCACCCCCCCCCCCCTCCCCCCTCCCCAGCGCGTCCTGTTGTGCAGTTGTCATAACTGTGTGTGGGTGTTATAACATTAATATCTTGAGGGGGTTAGACAGAAATAGTTAAAGGGCTCCTGCGATTGGTCAGTCCTGGACTCACGTGACAGTGCTGGAAGCAGCAGCAGCAGCCTTGCTTTCTAAGATCTCTGCATATTGGCTGTGGTGATTTCTGAACAGACCTGGAAGTTGGCACAGCCCTCATTATTAAGCCAATAATTACTTGGAATGAATGAATCCTGCAGAGCATCCACTTCAAGTGCAGACTGACAGACTCCTCTGATACTGAGTGTATTTCCTTTATGACTAGTGCGGACTAAGTGATGTCCCCTGGCTGTAATTAACTTGACATTAGGAGTGTGATGTATAATTGGATGCACATGTACATCACTTGGTGCAAGATGAAGCCTTGGCAGAGCAAGAGGCCGAGAGTGCAGGGTTGAATCACTGCGTGCTAACACGCCTGATAACACAGAAACTGTTTTTTTCTCCGTCATTTTGGCGTCAACTAGTTTGGTTCTTTGCTACCCAACCAGAGCCTTCGGGGTACAACACATCAAAATCCTATTGCATCAGTCACTTAGAGCAAAAGAGACTGGGCTGTGCACGGCCATCTTCAGCCTGATTCCAACATGCTTTCATCACTGAGGATGAATCCGAGTCAGACATGGCAGATATGTTCAAATTTGTGTTTCGCCAGGCGGATTATTTTTGTGTTTGCCTGCTAGATAAGAACAAAATAGGACATCGGCTCAGGGTTTGATCTATTCTTGGAGCAGAATCAGCAAGCCTTGGAGATGACTGAATATCCCTGAAGTCCCAGCATGCTCTATTTAGACCATGACTGACAATATTTGATGTGCGCCGTTAAACAAGAGAGCTTGGATGGTGTGTGACAGTGTGTGTGTGTGTGTGTGTGTGTGTGTGTGTGTGTGTGTGTGTTGTTGATGTTTGCATATGAGAGCCTGCGTATAGTTCAAGCCAGTTTGTACGATTTGACCTCCATGTCCTCCATCTTGGAATTATACAAAGAAAATCAGGGATTAAGATATTATGTGTATTATGTAATCTGTATCTGTCTGTCTGATTCTACCATCATAGAGATTAAATTTAAAATGCATCCTCTGTGTTTTATTTTGTATACAACTATTTTTCTTGCTCAATCTAGTGTTTCAGTAGCTTAGCAACTGCGATGCTGCCCAGATAAAGCATGGATTGATATAGCATTGATTTGTGGTATAGTTTCTCACTTAATGTGGCTTTTCCATCAAATTTTACAATTTTGGTTCTCCACAAACACTTTCATCAAGCTTGACCTATTGTTCATGCAACGAAAAATATATTTAACCTTGCAAAGATGCAAAATAATGAGAAGTGCACACATGAAAACAAGTTTGGTGGAGTGCTGTTAGCTGCAAGGTCAACAAAGCTGCATTTATGCCCCCCTCATATATTTCCCCCTCTGCCTTGCAAGCCACTTATTTATTCCTGAAAAATGTTGTTCTATTAAAAGTGAAAGCATCAGCAGTGATTTCACACACACACACACACACACATACTGATTCTCTTTTCTTGTTTCTCTAAAGGAAAATGCCAATGACGTCAGCCCTGAAGTTTGCATCAACTTGCAATGAAGACAAACTGCCACCGGACAGGACGAGGGGCTCCAGTCAGCCTGCAGGTGAATATTTAAAGCGAGAACACATGCATGTAGAGAAGTGGTCTACCTGTTATTTGCATATGAGCAACAGCGCGAGATATCGCCACAAGCAAAAGCCGCTTGCTGCCTCGTATACTGTGGCTATAACAATAAGTCCGCAGAGTTAAGAGGCAGGTTCAGGTCAAACTTTAAGATGCTCCAGGCTTACAGATTGTTGTGTTTCAGCAGAGCCTTAAACAAGCGATGGTGCAGCATCACTTGTGTTGTCCACATTCTGTAGAGCTGTGAGGATGGAGTTGGTTGTGTGTGTGTGGGTGTGAAAGCGACAGACAGAGAGACAGCCTGAATGTTTAAATGTTGATTTTTTTTTTTTTTTGCATCAAGAATGATTGTTAAAGTATGCAGCACTGTGGTAATCCTCACTGCCTTATTCAAACAAAAAGGAGTATAAAGAGGGACATTTACTATTGGTTTTATTTGCACACGGTGTAAATGTCAGTTTCATATCATTGGTGTATATATCAGATTATATACATACAGCGTGGAGCTGTAGGAGACTGTAGCCCACAGCAACAGAGTGTAAATGCTCTGATTTGAGCGAGTGAAGAAAGACCTCCATGTTGAATTCCATCATTCCTTTGAAGTATTAACATTTTTTACGTTGTACATCACACCCCATCCTCCTCACACACACACTCACACACACTCACACCCACACCTCTCCCTTTCATTCTCATACATTCAGCGTTTTATCCCTTTAAACACTATGATCCCATTTGTCAGGTAGAGTGTGTGGTAGGTGCAGGGGAGGTGGCCGTGTAATCTTTGCTGCGGTTCTTTATCCCGTTAGGAGAGCGCAGGCGAGGTTTGGACCTGCTCATGTGGAAAGAGTGTTTGGGTGGCTCTGTCCTTTTCGGCCCTAATGCCCTGACGAGCCACCCTCTCCTTGTCCGACGTTTCCCGATTATTGTGAGCAAAGTATCGCTTTGCCTAAAGGTGTAGCATGTGCACAATTTAGCATTGGCAGTGTTAAGTCCAAGTGCAAATGACCTAAATTGCAAAGGAGACCACAACATAAGATAGACAGTACCGTGAGATGTTTTACCCTCACTTTGAAATTAAAATTCCTGTTTTTAAGGCCCCTAAGAAATAAAAATTTGTGAAAGCTCACAAGATCGAAACAGAAGCATTCCCAAGTTGTCAGTCCATTCCTTACAACTCCCCCTTAAATAGTTCAGCATTAAGAATTAAACAATAAGTACATATTGTTAGCAAGGTCAAATTCTTCATGGTTCCACAACCTTGAAGCTCAATATAAAGCTCAGTTATTCAAATTTAGTATGGAGTTCTTTGAGTCTCCCAGATTTTCCCAAGCTTTATATTAACATATGCAAGGGCCGGCCTGTGCTGCTGTTTTCTAAAGTGGATGTAAATTATAACCTCAGTATTATACAGGCTGATAGGAGATAAATCTCTGCAGTAATGCATTGCAGCGAATGGGGGTGGGGTGGGGTGGGGGGTGTTGGAGAGGGGTTGAAGGGTGTGTGTGTGTGTGTGTGTGTGTGTGTGTGTGTGTGTGTGTGTGTGAGGTACTGTACAATAGCCGGTGGCAGATGGAATACAGACTAGCAAAGCACTTGCTAATAGTCATGCTAAACTCTCTTTTCATCAGTGTTCAGTTTATTCAGATTTCCTGCCACATTTATCGACAAACATATGTGAGATTTTAAGAGGGAGATCCATCAAAACAGACTTTTTTTTTACTGTTGCGATATCAGTGAAATAGTTTTGCAAGCGATCGCACATTCTTTTAAAACAAATATTAACACAGGGAGATTACTAAGTCGAAATTTGCACTTGTGCAGTCCAAAAGGCTGAGGGGCTTCAGGCCTCACGAGCAGAGTGGAGATCTCTTTGGAATCCCTATGCAAACTAGGGCTTGAATAATGAGATGTATTTATGAAGGGCTGGGAAGGGGGTCCTGCTTTTGAAAGCAAGCAGGCCGGAGCCTGAATGGGATGGAAGGGTGGGGAGCAAGGGGGAATGGAGGGTGTGTGTAGAGGGGGTACAGGGGCCCCAGCAGCCCAGGCCTCGGCCTCGGCAGCTGTGAAAAGGGGTCCCGTCTTTTTCCCACGCCCAGCAAGACGCGAAACACTGCCTCAGCCCGCTAGGGTCAAGTCCTATCGCTAATATATACACACATACATACACATGCATGCACACACAGAGATGTGTGTGTAAAAGTTGTGCAAATTAACAAGCTGTCTGGGAAGCTCTGTGACATGGGGACACCTGCTATTCTCCCAGAATGCTTTGCACTCATCAGGGGCCACTGGGTTTGATGGGACAACAATTAGGTTGTAACTTCAACTTGAACTTATTATTTAGCTGAGCCTGAATTTTTTTAAAATACATTTTTAAGGTATTTTGAAATATGTGATTCATTCTTTTCTTATTACATTTAAAGAGGAGAATTTTCAAAATAGTGCAATTTAAAACTTTTTGAGGAAAACTAATTATTTATTTTTTATGCTGTGTGGAAAATATTTTAATTAATTTGAATATTTATCTTTTGGAGAAATAACAATAGATATTTTGCTTTACTACAACTGTTGATGTGTCTATTCTCTCAGTCTGTGAAGATAAACTTGGCCTTGTGCTTGATCCGAGACCCTAACCGTCAACTTGGCATTGTCTGCATGAACCCACACACACACACACACACACACACACACACACCCACACACACACATGGCCTGTCCCAGGGACACACAAAAGAAAAATTTAAACATGAAATGAAGGAGGGTTGGAGGAAGATATAGCAACTGTGGAGGAATGTTTTGGAGCTGAACTCTCAGTGTGACCTTCTGTCCGTCTCTAAATACAGAGTGCAAAGAGCTGAAAGACAGCGGCGATGTTTTAAACAGAGAATACTGATCATCATCGCCTTTGCCAGAGAAAAATGGGCGCCTTGCAACAATAACTAGTGTGCAAAGAAAAATCAAAGAAGGACAAAAGCGTCACACACTTATTTAGTTTATTAGCTGCTCAAGTGCGTGTCATTGTTACACATTTAGTGTTGGATTTTGTTTCCCGTTTGTCTCTAGCTCATTTGTGCTTAAGAGCAGCGTTACTCATGCAGCTTTCGGTGATGCTGTCCGTGTCAGCAGCTGCTCTTTTACTGCCTTCCCTATGACGCTGGTGTCACACCCGTTCCTTCCCTCTATCTCTCTCTGGATACTGGCACACCAATCAAATCGGTGCAGCACTCAGTTCCCTCCCCGTTCAACGCCATAGCCGCATCAGACCTGCACAGAGCGGTGTCACACTAATTCAGTTCCCCCTGCCTGCATGAGCTCCCAGCTTTAATTCCCCGCATGAAAGACACGCCTGCTATCTCTTTGAGTATATTAGCGAGCATCCTCTCCTCCCTTTCTCTCCCTTGCACCGGCGCCTTCTCCCTCCCTTTCTCCCGCCTGTCCCTCCTTCTCTATCTCTTTCTCCCCTCCTCGTTATCATCTCCCCTCCTATTCAGATGAGTTTCAAATAGAGAGGGGGACCCTTCTAATTAGCTCTGTAAAGATGCTTTGTCGTGGTCAGTGTGGCCACCAGTGTGTGTATTGAGAGGGGATGTGTGACAGCTAGTGTTAGCATTGAGAAAGTGTGTATGGGCCCTTAATGAGGTTTGTTAGCTGAGTGTGTATCCTGCTGTTTGAATACACCCTCGTCCGCCTTTGAAGGAGAGGAGATGAAGAGAGAGAGGAGGAGAGGAGTCTTTCAGCGTGGCAGGTTGTAAAATGCAGATGATGCATTATGCCCAGTGTGGTTTCCATTCGAGCTGCAGATGAGAGGAGAATAACGCTTCACTTGCGTGTTGTCCTTCAAAAAATATGAGAAATATTTGGGGATCACCGTGCTCATGAAATGTTGGGAGATTTTCCTCGTCTCAGAAATCTGCAGCGACACCAGTGAACCCTCTGTGGATTAGTTTTGATGCTAAAATGGGAGAAAACAGGAGTGTTTTTATATAAAATATTGGCTGAAATACATTCACTGGTTTGGCATGAAAGGAGGGGATCATAGCTTTAAGGTGCTTTAAGACTCAGCTTACAGTTTTTTTAATGAATGGGATGCTGGGTGTGGAGAGCAACTGAGTCAGTTCAGCGTTTGTGGTTATGAGTGGGGGGACAAAAAAAAGAGTTGAAGCAAACTCAGTAAAGAAGAGAGGGCCTGTCAGATATTGTTATTATGCATCTTAAATTTAAGAAGATCCTTGTGGGTATTACAGAGTTTTATTGTCCTTCTAACAGTTGTGTGTCAAACATTCAGCATCCATTCGATGGTCAAAATAATGCGCTGAAAGGGAAAAACAGATTTCTTATTTTATTTCATTTCTTTTACAAAATGCAGAGGAGAGGTGGTGGTGGAAGAACGAGGAAGATTAGAGATGGCTGGGAGCAGAGGTGGAGGGTAGATGGAGAGAGGGGGAAAAAATAGGTTGGGGAAATGAGGGATTGTATGGAGCCAAAGAGCCAACCTGCTGGGCCTGCCTGCTGCCTCAGAGATTGTAAACTGTCACTCAGGATGCAGACAGACAAGCAAGACAGACATCATTTGCCCATATTACCCTCTACTGCTGAAACTGTCGCCCATGCAGCCCCTTCTGCTCCCCTTCTTTTTCTATCCATCACTCCGTTTTCTGGTCATTTTTTTGTGTGTTGTTTTGCTCGTGCACATGCATGTATATGAACTCCATAATCTATTTCCTCTCTATCTTCCTCCTCCACTACTTTCTATCTGTCTCCGGGCCGCTTTTTTCCATTGATGAAATGAGTCAGCTTGCAGTATACGCTCCCCTCTCATTGTTGGATGGTTCGTTGCCTCTCCGTAGGAGGTAGAGAGTGTTTGGGCTCTTTCCCCTGTTTTACCAGTTTACCAGTGTAATCCTTTACACCGGCACAATGAGCTCTCACTCCAGCCACAGGATTCTATTAGGCTCCCAGAGAGACACAGGATCTCCATAAACATTTTCCAGCTACCCCCCCCCCCCCCCCCACACACACACACACACACACACACACACACACACACCATCTATAGCACCTCATGGCCTCAAACACAGCTAAACTGATAGCTTCCTTTATACATTTCAAGCAGAACCATGCTTTGTTTAGCCAGAGGAGATTTTACCTGTCTGGAAAAGGAAGGCAGAGTAAAAAGCTTATACACTTACATTACCAACAGCTTGTTAACGCTGTCAGCTTCACTCCCAAACTGACTCCCAAAACAGTGTTCTTTTACAACCGCCGATAACAAGCAACTGTGAACAAGCAAATGCTTGTTATGGTCTTTGGAGGAACACTAAAGACGTTTAAAAAAATGCTGAAGTCATTGGAGGATGTGATTCCTGCTGTCTGCTGCAAACATGATGCCATTAAAGCCTGCAGATAAACCCCCCAATCTGTCATCTCATGCACATTGTGTTTATCAAAGTCACGACTGCATCTGTGCCTCAGTGAAACCTTTGAAACATACAAATGTAGACATACTTTTTTTTTTCATTTCAAATCTTACTTCATATTTACAAGGGAAAGTTGTTTGCCATTATAAGGCAACAACAGTAAGAAAACAGTGCTTCTTTTTTAAACTGTTACTTTATATGTCACTTTACATTTATTTGCCTTTTTATTTTGTGACAGTGTGAAAGACAGAGAGTGACAGAGTGCAGTTTAAAAAAAATGAAAAACAGAAACATTGTGGTGATACGCTGTGTGCGACAAGCATTTTAATTGGCACTCTATAATGTGTGTTACTTTATTAAAATAGGCATGTGTGCGCGCCAACATCACTGATGTCACTACCAGGCAGATATGGTGTTGACAAGCTCCCATTCACTCATATGAGGAGTGTGTGAGAGCATTAAATATTTTCATGTAGTCTGTTAATGTGGCTCTGTGTAGTGCTTGAAAATGCTTATTTATTCTGTCCAAGCGTATAGTTAACGGCTGCTGTAACGAAACCCTGTAGTCCACGATCACATAAGACATGTTAACCAGAATAAGCATGAGCAGTATACTCAAAGACAAGGGTGCTCTCCATCAGCCAACTAGCAAGCATGACAACAAATTATTAACCAATCAGAGGCCAGAGATGACTGAGTATTCTACAGAAACTACAGAATTGTTACCCTTGAAAAATTAAGTACTATAAAATGTATTTTTAAAAAGTATTTGTCTCTTGAATTAATGTCTCTGTGGCCTTTAATAGTAATTAATTAATGACTCAATGGCGATTTGTGTGCTTAGAGATATCTTGCTTAACCATCTGTGCTTTATTTATTAAATACATCACTTAAAATATGCCAGTATTAAAAAAATGGCTCATTTTCTACTGCTGTTTCTTTTTTAGACATTTAAAATAATAAGATGGACAACATGTTAAACCAAGCCAAAAGAAAGCAGACGAAATACAAAACCTAGAGTAAATGTACATAGTGGTTATGGTGAGACATCGCCACCAATCCGTCTTTAAAGGATTCTTTTTTTTTTTTTAAGGCCGTAGGAGGCCTGGTGCTGCTGCAGTGTGTATGCCAATGTCTCACTGTTTTGTTCCTCAAGTCCAATGCCATGGGTCACAGGGCTCCCTTCTCCTCCCCTGCCTCTCTCCTCATACACAAACATATCCCTCTATCTCCCGTCCATCTCTCTCCTCCTGCCCCCATCCATCCTTCCCTCTCCTCCCATCTTGATAATGCAGCTCTTTTCTTTCTCGTTGGGTGGAGGGCTGCCCTGAACCAACATTGTCCCCTACGCCGGCTCTAGTGGGGGGCCCTATTGTGTGTGAAGGAATGGGGAGTTAACACCCATGTCTGAACCCTCTCAATGGGGCCATTGTGTCTGAATCTTCCTCCGGCTCACCCAATCTCACCCCACGTCACTCCCCTGCATAGGGCAAGCCAGGGGCTACTCCGTGTTGCTCGCCCATTAAATGATAAAAACATGCACATAAGAGAGAACTCAAATTCACAAACAAACCATCCTGTAACTGAAGGCCCTCCCTCACTACTTTCTGTGTCTCTTTAATTTTCCAGCAAACCACACCGAGCTGAATATGTCTTTGCTGCTGGTTTTGACAGAAATGGGGGCCAGTGGGTGCAGTTACTGAAGGAGGCCCCTGCAACAGTTTTTTTCTTATAGAAAAGAACAAAGCATAAAAGACTATATTGTATTAGCATGATAACAGGGTTCAGAATGCTTTTAGAATATCTCAAGATGTACTGCAGTGAAGGAATCCATACAAATTATTTGTTTAATGAATAAAAAAAACACTGAAATGCTCTTTGTTTAATTTATAATTGTCATAAGACATGATAAAAAAATACAAAACATATTGAGTCTCAATAATATTTTCTAACAGTGTAGGTTAAAGATTTTAATTTGAATGATTTAGATTGCTGCAACGAACATTTCAAAATTTGAACAGAAGGAGACGTGTCTGTGTTTCATACAGTATGCTGAGCATTTTTATTTGTTTCTGTATAGCAGCGAGCGCCTTGGGGCAGGTTACAAAAGAGCAAGTTGGCGTTTTCTTCCCACATATTTTTAATCAAAGTGTTAGTGTTTACATTTGCATTTGCATTGAGCAGAGGGATGCTGAATGCCAAAGGTGAGATTTTGAAAAACACTCTATTTTCCCTTTTTTTCAGATGGAAACAAGGGTGGGTGGTTGGAAGGCTGGATAAAGGCTGGTAGATGACTGAACTCAGAGACCTGGCGCAGCTCATCATCATTGCCATGGGCTCTTGTCTTCCTCCTCTCCTCCTGTGGCCCGTTCCTCCATCCAGGGGTCCAGCAGAGCCAATGATGCCCAGGCGGGGAACTAGTGAGTGGGCTGGGAAGGATGGAGAAGGTCCCCGGAGGCTAGAAGCACCTCTGGAGCTACCGGCATGCAGGAGAAATCAATATGAAACACAGAGCCTGCCCAGCTCTGAGTGGGGTTTCCTGTGTTAGTCTGTGGCCTACGGGCCCACAGACCTCCAAAGGACAGGCCCTGCGTGGCCCTCTCAGCTGCAGCCCCGGCTCCTCAGACTGGACCTCAGTCCCGATCTCCGCTGGCTGTGTGTGGTTCAGCTGAAGGGGATCTCTCCCCAAATAATACCCAATGCCCTGAATGTTGAGAGACTGCCAAGAGGGATATTTCTTTCTCTTGATTTTTCCCTCCTTCTTAAGATTGACATATCCCCCACCTTCTGCCTCTGGCTGTTTAAAAACCAGTTTGGGAGTTCTGCTTTGACTCACTCTCCATCCTCAACTCGCCCGTTGTTTATTCCCCAACCAGTTTTTACATTTGACAAAGAGACAGTACGATCTTTATTTTCTCCTCCACTCTCGGCTTGCTGTTACTATGGTGAGCTGTAGACATGTGTCTGTTAAAACCAGAAACACTGGCACATGAAGTGTGATCATCTTTTTTTTTTTCTACATGATGTTATTCAATTCCAGACTGTTTAAAAAAAAGACTGAACAGCAACGAGGGCAGAAGATCCCAGAGCAGAGAGACCTTCCCAATTGTAGTGGAAATGGTAAAATGGCAAGTATCTCTCTTCAGCACTCCACACTTTCCACTCTGAACAGCTCTCAATGTGCTCTCATTACCTCATACACTGCTTAAAATAGCACACGTGTATGTGACTGTAACTTTGCATCCAGCTTGGTTTAGAGACGACTTTAGCCGATTACAGCTGTAAAAGACGTTTCTTTGAGTCTCAATGTGTGGAAGGTTAACATCGTTTTGGAAAGCCGATTGCGCTGGAAAGTGTCTCTCAAATCTGAACATTGTGAACTATATGAGAGAGATGTTCTCTATCCATACATTTTCCAGGACAGAGAGCTCTGTTAGTGTGTATGAATGGGCTGTATATGCTTGGCCTTGAAAGTGTTTGCCAGCGAGCAGCAGCAGCGTGCACCCACAGCTCCCAAACTGCTGCCGTCGTCACAGTAATGCAGTGTAGTTGTTTCTGTCCAGATGGGCACAGCTTCAGACAAAATGGCCGCCAGTCTTTCCCTCTGCCAAAGATGGCGGACGCATCTCTGTTGTCTGCCATCTGTGCGTCCGTTAGCTGTTGTCGAATGCAAATCAAGGCTAATTGCATTTGCATAACCTCCAACCACCATGTCGTTGGCGCGTGCTGGTAATTGCTCCTATGAACATGGCGAAGCGGCGGGCAGACAGGAGTGGGGTGATGTTTTAAAGTGTATCCGATGCCGTTTGTTTGTTCTCTCGAGCTGCGAGCGTTCGCCCCCTCTGAAACGTGTTTGATAGGTGTTCGATGTGCGTGGGATCGTGAGCGTAGTCCTGCTGTGCCATATGGCATGTTAGCATGTGATTCCCTCGCATGCAAATGTGACACTGTACAAAAGATTAAGCTGAGCCGTCTAAAAAAAAAAAAAAAAAATTCAGATAGCACCCTGTCACGCATGCACACTCACACACTTTTTTTACACACAGATATACATAATGCACCGATGAAAGCATTAAGCAAACAGAGAAGCTCAGACACGCACACAGACTCTAATTAAAAGGGGATCCATAGGCCCAACAAACTCCAGACAGGCAGACCATAATAGTCTCATTTTCATGCACATTGGTGTCTGGTTACCATGGCACTGAGCAATTCGTAGGGTGACTGATTTTGCTCGAGAAAGGCTGCACATGAAACGTATAAATAGGTCGTGTAACAAAAAAATTAGCGCCTTAAGAACACAGCTTTGAAGTGTATCAGTCTCATTTCTCAGTTCGAGGGGAATCACAGACAACTGGACTTCTCATCGTCTGTTTGAGACTTTTGA
>JAOXYL010000071.1:14039712-14053296 GCA_028564955.1 Terapon puta
TGTGTGTGTGTGTGTGTGTGTGTGTCTAGGGCCACTCTGGTTGTCGTCTGGGCCTTGTAGGATGCTAATGACGTTGCCAGGCTGTTTGATAAGCGCAGCTGCCTATTGTTGGCTCAGTCTGGTTGTTCAGAAAGGACTAGACTGGGCGCAGACTTGGACAAGAGCTCCTTCATCATCTTGTAGTCGCAGCAGCAGAGTAGCAGACAGACAGATAGACAAGCAGCCCAAAGTCAGACCTCCCCTGCTGAAAGTGTGATTGTGTTGTCTGCGAGCCTTTTCTCCCCTACATCTCTGCTTTCTGTGACATTTCTTCTCTGAGTGACATGTTGGTCTCAGGCTCTCCAGTGTGGTGCCTCTCTTTGTTTCTCTCTGGATTGATGGCAGCTTTGTGCCGGGACTCCACATTTTGCACGAAGGAGGAAATCTAGAGTGGAGCCGTTTAGAGCATATTCTCCGAAGCCGCAGTGATTTCTGTCAGATCAAACCTCTAAAACTCATTAGTGGTTTTGTCCAAACTTTGACACCTCTTTTGGATTAAAGCAGACAATAATCTGTTTTTAACTCATGCCAACAAATGACAAACAACAAACAACTGTGACCAATAACTGAGTATTACAAAAGTCTCTTTACTCTACGTTGTTGACCATCACTGTTGTCAAAAAAAAAATTATAAAATGTGTATTAATCCACAGCTGAAAATAGTCCCTGACAAATGCTCTGTTTAGGCCTGTTTGAGTAGCCTTATTGGAAGAACTACAGTTCCCAGCTGTTTAGGAAAACTTAGACTTGAAATTATATATTTGTGATGCATTGTTTAAGTTCTTTAAGTTAAATAAACACGTTTGAGGTATGAGTGCTTCAAACATAGAGAAGCCCAACTTTTTTTTCTTCACTATGGCGGAGAAAGCTTTGTCACAACATCCTCTCCAGTGTCCTGAGGAGGATCATGCCTGCAGGAGATTTTTTTGACATCTCCTGGTGTCGGAAAGAGCTGCATGCGTAAAGGTGCATTACTTATGGTATCCCTTTAAGAGAGCGAGCATTACCTCATCAGGAGCTGTGTAAAGGAAGGAAGTGAGTGAATGGGTGAAGGAGCGCAGTGCTAACTCTCTCCACTCCTTTATGCCTGTGGGTGCAGGCTTCATTAGCTCTACAGAAAGGGACAGCTCCCTCCCAGTCCCCTCAATAGACCCATAGACCTGTCTCACTGGCACAGGCTCTGGCTCAGTGGGGAGGGTTTGTGTGTGTGTGTGTGTGTGTGTGTGTGTGTGTGCGTGTGTGTGTGTGTGTGTGTGCCTGCGGTATACGTGCATGTTTGCATGTGTGTTCCCAAACTATTCACACACCATCAGGCCTCATAGTTTTTCACTCATGCCTAAAGGGAGCCTGTCTTTGACACTTTTTTGAGACTCACGTCTCTCTAACTCTCTCTTTGTCTGTCATTCTCTTGTTTTCTCTCACATGCTTTCCATTATTCTCTATTTCACCTTTTTTTCACTGTGTTTTCCTTTAGTCGCTTTTGCTCTTCATGTGTCAGATCTCTCACAGAGTTGAACATCCAGTAAAAGACTGTATGATGTACAGGACTCCGACTGTTGTCCTCTGCAGCAAATGTGTTTTTTTTTTTCTTAGTTTTATTTTTTGGTTTTATGTTGACTTATGTTACTTAAGATATAATACTTTAAAGCTTCTATACATAACACTATATGATCTATATCTGCCATTAAACAGTCCCAACTCAAATGTATTATTCGGTGCCTGGTTTAAGAATACCTTGCCATTATTTAAACTACCATTTTTGCACAAAGGTACAAATGACTATAACAGTATTTGCAGAGATTACGCTGCAGGACTTTAACTCCAAAAGGTTAACTGAGCTCTTAGGAGTTACGTTCAATAAAGGTTCTTCCTTGTAGCAGTCAGATTCTCTCATAAATAGTATTTTGCAATTGTCTTTTATTATCTATTTGCTTCTTGTATCAAAGGCCTCGGAGGTAATTTTGTAGATTGTATTTAAACTGTTGTCACTATAGTTGCTATAACTCTTTGTTATATTGCTTTATAACAGGTGTGTGTTAAGCTGGTTAGCTGTAATTTGACAGATGCGCAGAGCATGTCAAAACGTTTTCGCCCTCTCTGGTAGTCACAGTGCTTGAAAGCAGCCGGTAAATAACCCTGATGTGATCCAAATGAAACAGAGAGATGCCACAGACGCTACTCCTCAAAACCCCACTGTGGCGTCTCCGTTTCCCATCAGGCACCGTGCGTAGGCAGCTACTTGGGGTCCTTGTCTCGTGAGGAGGAGGAGACACGTGCATAGGCAAAGGTGCTGGAAGGTGGCGGGCTAGCAGAGGCAATTAGCATGGGCGGCCGCCATCGTGTGCGCTGCTCATTGTTATAGAGCTGCATTAATGAGCCCAGTGTGCATCACACAGCAGACTGTTCATGACACACACACACACACACACACACACCCTCACAGATGCACTCACAGTCTACACGTGCTCCTCTTTTGTATCACACAATTATGATTGTTAGCGATAAGTTTCTATATTCAGCATACCTGCCAGTGATTAGTTGTCCTTTAATTATTGATTTTCAGTGGAGTCCGGGTCATATCTCTGGGGGTTCAAAAAGTAGAGTGAGGAAAACTTTGTTATACCCGGGGAGAAACGCAAGCTTTGACTCAGAAATAGAAGCCTTGATAGTGAAAAAAGAGAGAGAGAGAGAGACATACAGAGACAGCGGTAGAGAGAGGGAGAGAGAGAGAGAGAGAGGCTGACAGAGAGGGAGGAATGAGAGTACAATGCTGTGGCCTGGTTTGTGGTTCCAGAGGGATAGAGACACTTTCGCATTTCCCCTGCAAAACGAGATAGGATGAGCTCTTTTAACACACACACACAGTTACACAGTTACACACACACACACACACACCTTGTTCCCTCCTTCTAAGTGAGCCAGGACTAGATTCACGCAGCTTTGTTGTTGAGGCAGCAGGAAACTTATTGCCCCAGATTTAAGCGAACCTCCTTCACACATGCAGCAGTTCACATTTAACGCCTTTCAACTGAATTCATTTGAGTCGGGAGTTTTTCGCCCTTCTTTTTGTCTCTTCTGCATCACTTCTTATCGCAAACATCCAGTGAACTGCGTGTGTGTATGTAACAGACAGCCTGACCTCTGACCTTGTCTTGCTGTGAAGCTTTCATTCCCATAGGCTGGGGGCTGTGGTCGTCTCTGTACACACACACACACACACACACACACACACACAGTTGGCTCTATTGGTATAGCTGTCGCTCGGCCACCCATTCAGGGCTCAGTCACGGCCACTTAGAGCGCAGCAGACTCAGGGATTCAGACGAGCTGTGATCCAATGACATGTATTTATAATGAGGGGGCTGCGGGGACGTCTTTGTTGGACGGACACAATGTCAGCATAAGGCTGTGTGTGTGTTGGGGGGGGGGCTAAATACAGAAAGAAGGGAAGTGGAGGGAGAGAGTCCAGTAGCCCCCTCCCACCCCATGGACACAAATTCTGTCTATTTATACGTTACACCTCTTTTTGCTCTCTTTGTCTTGCCCTCTTGATCATAGAAAAAGCTTTACCTCGTTATCATGAGAACATTGCCTGAAGACTGACCTTGTCGAGTGGAAGACTACGTTTGTGTCTGGTTCTCTGTGTAGGAAAAGTTACAATAGTTAAAAAACAGCAAGTTTAAGTCTTGTCAAAGTGAAGTTTCACATCACCAAGATGTGAAGAAAACCTGGTCAGGTCAAGATGTTTGACACAGTTTTTAGTCAGATCCAAAGTCCTCTCAGAGGAAAGACTATAAATTTAACATTTCATTTTTGTGTCAGCGGACTGCCTTGATGTCTTAATTTTTTTTTGTTTTATCAGAACTTTTGGATGCTTTTGTTGTTTGTGAAGCCAAAATGTGAGCGAGTCAAGTCTCAGGGAAAATCTCAAGCCTAAAACATTTAGGATGAACCAAGGACATAAAAATTAGAACATGCTGCACAGCTCTTCTTCAGCAAATCATGCTGTATTAGGGACATCACCCTCAGCTGTGTCATGCGACTTATAAATCACCACATATACTAGTAAATATTCAAAACTACATGATCGTCACCTTTTTGAAATAGCTTTGGCGAGATAGCTAAAGACATTTGGTGAACAAAGCACAATGGTCTGTGCTTCGCTGTATGTGTGTGAAATTGTTAAATCAAGGATAATATTTTTTCTGTGTGGAGGAGACAAAGATATTACAAATTATGTAGTTATTTTAGGATTATATGACAGTGACAGAGGAAGAAAGCAGAAAGGACAGAGCAGGAATAAAATGCTAAAATAAGTTGGAAATGGTCCATCCGCTTGCCCTGCCCTCTTATCTTTATTTGGATCTTATTTCTGTCACTGTTACATCATTTTGAGGGGCACACTAATCTTGTTAAGGCTCCCACCTTCACTCCAGCTTTTATTGAAATAATCAAAACTTAAAAAAATATTTCACAACATTACACTCTTGGCGAGTTTCTCCCTGTGTGGTGGAAGGAGTGGAGACGGGACTGTGGGCTCCCCTCTGCATACATTAGGCTGTTGTTGGGACAGCGTGGGCAGAAGAAGAGCCCTGGAGAGCCCTGGAGGCCTGGGAAGGCCCCTCATAATTGCCCATCGTCTGAAACACGGCATCTATCCGGGGACTGTAGTCTCGCTCTGATCTCCTCAATCATAACCTCCTCCTCCTCCTCCCAGCCCACACACACCTTTTGACTTTTACTGTCCATCACTCTGTGCTGTTGAAGTGTTCATAGAAATAAGACACCGGCATTCAGAAATGTAGGAGCTGATGAAATCTTTGGCTTTTATAGAAAGTTCTTCTGAATAATTAAAAAGTTAAAATGTGAACACAAAAGGCAGCAGGTCTGTCCTCTTGTCACCAGTTTTAATTTATGATTTAAATCTCGACAAATTAGGATTAAATCCCTTATCTCCGCTGGTTGGATCCTTATCTTGTTCAGTCATGACGTTGCAAAACCAGACAGCAGAAGTGTGTGTGTGTGTGTGTGTGTGTGTGTGTGTGTGCCTTTTCCCTCGGGCGTAATTGTGGGGTTCCCTCCTGACTGTGTGTCCTCTCGACGCTCCAGACTTAAGAGGTCAGAGGTGGACGAGTGTAGACTCAAACACAGACAGATATTGGTAGTCATGAGGAGGGAGTCCCTTCTGTATCTCTACCCCCCCTCAAAACCCCTCCCTCCTCTTTTTTTGTTTCTATTTTAGGCCAGAACTGCTGTGTCAGTCCTGTGACGTGACACAGATGTGATTATTCATTATGAAAGCTCAAGTGTAGGTGAATACCGTCCCTTATAATATCTGCAGTAAAGAATATGATCACTTTGCTTTGCTTATTTGTTTTTTAATTCTGTGGCTCAATAATGACACTCATTTCCTCTCTCCTCTTTTTATTCTGCAGATAAATGGAGCATTTTGGAAAAGTCGCTGATTGGCTTAACATCGTTTGGACTCAAAGATCAGGATTCCCCGACACCTTTCTGTTGATTTCTCATGTAAAGTTAAAAGTCCCTGACATTTTGTAACACACTTTCTTTTTCAATCAGTTGTGACTTAAGATGTGTTTTCATTGTTCAACAGCACATGTGATTTCTGCTTAAAAAATCAATATACTAAAATATTTAAGAATTGTGTGAAAATTGCATTTTCTTTTTTAAATATATATTATGTTGATAAAGTGATATGTGATTGTCAGATGTATCCATTCAGACTGATCCTGTTGTGTTGCAGGAAGATGAGAAGTTTTGTTTTGTTTTGTTTGTTTATTTTCTTTGTTTCTTTTTCTTTTAACTTAAAGTCAGTTTTCACTCTGTCATCTGTCTTGGTGTCAAAAACACCTTGAGGTGTTTTCTCACTGAGTGTGATTTGAATCATATGAGTGGTTATAAAACTTTGTGTGTGTATGTTATGTAAAAAATATGTGGTCAATAAAGAGAAGACTGACTTTGACATTTTCTCAGTGAATTTATTCAGTTTTCATACTGAATGTATTTTCAGTAAAATCTCTCAACTTTCATACATTGTTATAAAAATTATAATTTAGTAGTAGTAAATATTTACTACTGTATCATTCACATGAGTTTCTTCTTTTAAATTCATTTAGATATAGCGCTATAATTAAGCTGTGGAAACTGGAATTATTTATATACAGAAATAAAGACTTCTGGGAGATGATAAACTTTTTAAAATTGCAAAAGTGTAACAGCATTTTTTGTTTAGTGAGGAATTTTCATGCCTTTCTTTTTTATTTGTAAAAATAAAGACACGACTGTCTGTAAGATCACAGGCCCCAAACCCCAGCTGACTCCACTACAGTACACACGACTCTTCAAAGAAGGCTAATTAATATAAAATGTTTGCTCTCATTTTAAACCTATTGTAAGTGTTAGGTTGTGTGTGAAACTGTTTAGTGCTGTCACTCTGGCCTAAAATAGATTTTATTCTTAATGAGACTAACCTAGTTAATAAAGGTTAAATAAAAATAAAACAAACAAAAAAAGGCTGTAGGAGGAAAAATGGTAACATAGCTTGTAGTCTTATTTTACTTTATGTTTTTGAAAATTAGCTTTTTATCTAAAACAAATGCAGCATTGTCTTTTACACAGGGGTATGGGTATACAATAACACAGAAATTCACTCTTTGTATTTTCAATAAAGGAAAAGAGAAATGGTATTTTTAGAAAGGAAAAAAAGCAACCATCTGCTTTTACAGCTTTCAACTTCAAAATCAAAATATTTTTTCATGTGGTTCAAAAGCCTCTTGGTTTTTTAACAGACAGATATTTTCCTTTGTGGCACAGCCAGAAGAGCATGTGTATTTTTCATCAGGTAGAAGTGGGTTAATGTTATATTTTTAAATCAATTTTCACTGGGTTTTGCATTCAAATTAAACACCTATTTTCAAAGAAAAAACGGAGCCACCACAAATAAATTTGAAATGGCATAAATGGTTGTATTATTTGAGAGAGGGAGAGAGAGAGAGAGAGAGAGAGAGAGAGAGAGACCATCATCTGAATAAATGCAAATTGTCTCTGCCTCCACCTGGCATCATGCCAAGTATCTATAGCAACCACATCCTCTGACAGCCTCCATCCATCCCTCCCTCCCTCTCTCTCTAATTAGTCCTCTATCTTCCCTATAGCTCTTTTCTTCTGGGGCTTTTTTTCTTCCACGTTCCCAGAAATCTGTGCACAAAGAGTCTGGTCCGAGCTCCCACTTCGGTTCAAGAAGAAAACCGAGCCAAATATTTCACCCAATTCACACAGCCGTTCAATAAACAGAAACACTCTAAAATCTCCTTAAAATAAAATCTAGATTTTTTTCTCTCTACAAAATCTTGATAGATCTAAACCCTGACACAACCACTTTTTATATTCTATCAAGATTATTCATTTAATTTATTCGGGCTGTTTTCACTTTGCTCCGTTCATTCCGCGGGTTCATTTGTTGCTGTGTTGCGTTCACGGTCAAGTTCAAAGTACCAGCGAGGCCTCGGGCGGAGAAGCAGGGACGGTCTGACCCGCCTCACCTCCCCTCTGCTCTCAGCGCCGCGCTGCACCGCCCCCTGCCGGCCGTCTGAGGAGCTACCGCCGGGAGGTCACACATTTATGAGGCTGGAGCGTTCTCCTGTGGTCACTTGGTGCCATTACACACCATGACTTTTTATTCAGACACAAAGACGCTTTATTAGGGCATCCAAAACGTCCACGATATATACATATATATATATATATATATATATATATATATACACACACATAAATTAGCACAATGAATTCTATTTTATTCTGGATTTACCAATCACTGATATATTCATTTTACTTAAAATTAGTTTATTCTGTAACGTGTTTGTAATGTATATATTAGTATATATTCATAGTCTCACATCATTCAATTACTGTTTTAATACGTTTTTTTATATTCAGTAATGTATTGGGACCTTATAGTAAGCAGTAAATTTTCTTTGTATTACGAAATGTGTATACATATTAAAGCTGCTTTAAGTGTCATTTTAACAGTTTTAATATTTTCCTTAATAACTTACTTATGCATTATCTTTGCATTATCTAATTTTTTTTCTTAGTTGAAATTAAGGCATAAATTATAATACCAGTGAATGTTTATGTATTTTATGTTTCAAAATAACAATGTACTGATATCTTACTCTGGATATTGTCCTTGAAGGCAACATTGAACATATTGTATCTAAAGCTGTAATCCAACAGCATAAGTAACTACAAAAGGTAAATACAATGTGTTATCATTCAGAGGCAGGTTCGGTGACATAATGAACAAGCATCAATCTTTTGTCAACATCCAGTTTTATTTGAGAATGTGATATTCCAAAACTTTCCTACAGATACACCATCATCACTACAGACTGGACAACAGGTGTGGTATTAGTAGGTACATTTACATTCAGTTGGCACAAATCACTAGGATTTACAAAACAGCCGTCGTATCACTGAAACAAAACTACACAGGATGATCTGTTGTAACGTGCAAACACAGTAGCATCTTACGTCTGCATGTCTGTGTAGAAGTATCTGCAAATTGGGTTAAAATTATTCAATATCATTTCATAAGAGGAAATAAAAATCACAATTTTTACCAGAGTTTGCTGTAATAGTATTTAGGTATCTGTCCACATTAAGCCACTGTAAGGTTCTCAACTAAAAAAAAAAAATTACTTTTCTTCGAAAACAAAAACACACAATTGTTTGGCATTTCATGATTGTCTGGGTTGTTTTTCCAAGTTTGTAGTCAACTTTCCATAACATGGTGGATTTTGTCATCTATCCATCCAAAAGATCTACAAATAGACTGACTTACCTAGAAATCTCCTTCTTCCAAATGAAAACAGGGTACAAATAACCATTAAATGTACTTTTATATTTCTGCCACATTCATCTAATTAGTTCTAGACAGGTTGGAATGGATTGGTCAGGTCTGCTATGGATCGATATCTCTCACCCTAGACAGCAAAACCTTGCAAGGCAGTTGATACGTTTTACAAAATCCACATAGAAAAAACTGGACCTGAAGCAATACATTCAGTCACAGAGGTCTAACAATGCCCCCAAAACCACCGTCAATCCAACCAATGCCCCTAAAAATATTTGTTACTTCAACACCGAAGCAAGGCTAGAAAAATGGAAGCAAATTTCAAAAAGGTTAGTAGAAGTAACGCAGTCATAGTAAAATGTTACTATACCTTGTTAGGCACTTAAATGTCAGTAACTATAATCACCCAGCTCTCAGTTACTGTTTACTTTCTACCATGCAGCGTTCATGCTTCGGCTCAGAACATGTGCAGGTTTTATGCCGTCACTGATCTAACGTCAGCTACACATATTTTCCTCCTGCTACCAAAGGTGAAAGGTAAAGATAAAGCACTGATGTTAGAGGTTGTATCTGCTGTCCAGCTGTTAACGCGAATGCACTGAGATTTTCTACTTTCTGCTGATTAGAATAAAAGGTATGGGAATCAAATCTTTATACTTCTCAATACTAAGGAGTGCATATCAAAACTGACAACAAGATATAAAAAACGGTATCATCTTTAGCATCAAAATATTCTAAATTATGTCAGATCTCAGAACAAAAATGATCAGTAAAACTGATTAGATAATAAAATCATAAATTCCAGTTTTGGCAATTAAGTGATCTTTTTTAACAGTGAAAACAAAAAGTTGCTTTTCTACAACAGAACACCATACAGTTAATATTTTTGGTTGTTTGTCTGCTGGTCACGTTAGTAATGCCAAGACATTACTAAAATGATGGATTCTGTCTGGTGATAATGCAAAAAAAAAATCTGGATTTTGGTTTTTGGGGTTTTTCAGTTTGAAACTTCAGAGTTTCAGTTCACACAAGGTTTTGCAGAGAAAAACCTCCTGCTTTATTCTGGAGAAGGTGACACTTTCCTGCCCTCTGTTCCACTTGGCTCTGAAGTCAGCTGCTTACTTGGCTCAACCACCCTGCCTCGGTATGGGAAGTCTAAGTATAGAAACTATCAACACTCCTCAGCCTCTGTATGTCTACATCAATACTGCTGAAACTGGCTCACAAACTGTTGAGTGAAAACTGAGCACCTAAGCCCCATTTTTGCCACTACTGAACGAAAAACAATGATGTGAAACTTTCATGAACATTTGTTAATGCGCTGAGGTACAATAATGAGAACATCAAAATGTACTTAATTTTGTCTGTAGCGGAGAACTTCAACGATCTCGTCACTAAATGTGTGTGTGCATATGTCAAGTTAAGCTACTTCATCAGCAAACAGTGTTACAGCTCTACAACTTGAGGTGTTATTATTTCCATGACCTGCTGAAGTCTGACTTAGTGTTTTGCAAAGCTCAAAATAAAAAAAACACACTGCAGCTGCCATACCAACAGCAAATGGAAGACAAATATGACACGTTAGAAACACTTCTCAGTGTATTGTAATCCAAAACAATACCACTAAAACTGTACCGGAGCTAGAGCAGCACCTCAGTGCTGAGCGTCAGCAGAGCATTGTAAACTTGATAAATGTTTTATTCATTGTAGGTCTGTTGTATTGAATTACATAAGATTGCGAAGATGTTCCTCTTAAACTGTTAAATCAGTGTGTATGAGCTCACATATCAAAAATGATAGCTCGATGTGCATTACATGGGACCGTCTGTAAATCATTCTCAACTAGTGCAGAAACCGCTCTGCATGAATTCTGATCATATGCTTTAATACTTCAGTCAATTAAACTGTCTATCACAGCTGACATTTAAAAAAAATCTGACTACAGTGGAAGCAAACTAAATAATATGGACACTCATCATGTCTGATGGCACTGGCATAAAACATAGCTCATGTGTCTGCTGTCAGCACAGCAATCAAACTACAAATAAAAGTTTGTGAATTCAACCTGTAGGCGCTCCACTAAAACATACTGGACAAGTGATTTCAATATAGTCAAACAAAAACTGACGGCAGTACCAATGGCAGTACCAACGCTGTTACCTCTGTGCTGGGGGTTTTTTTTGCTCTTAACTCATACCCTACATTCTCACCACGAAAATTTGTGCTTTAACATACTCACACTACTAATGTCATATAATCTGCAACTAGCTCATGTCCTAAACTTTGGTATAATTCTTTAAAACAAACTCACTCACAAAAAAACAAATCTCAAAGGGGCGTATTATCCTCTTAATAAATCAAATGCATCTTAAACTCCAGTAGTCAATGAGTGGCAACCTGCATTGCACTGGAAAGTGTCGGTTTTAAGATGACACACAAGGCGGTTGGGAAACCTCAGAGTGTGTGTGGTGTGTGTGTGTGTGTGTTTATGTGCATGTGTGTGCGTCTGTGTGTATGTGTGTGTTTGTGTGCGTGTAAGCTGAACTCTGACAAATACACTCGTAGGCCTGGTCCAGGAGGACAGGAGCAGAAAAAGTCATGTGCACACGCATAAAATCACTGAGCATATTGCACTTAGATGTACATGATGACAGTGTGTACAGGTACTCAGTACCATCCAATATATCTCGCGCCTTACAGGGGCTGCGCATCCCCTGTCAAACGCAAAAGCGAGAATACATTAATATTACCCGTGCATCCTGAGCCAGAGTTGCTTCTATTCAGGAACACACTCTTCACTCCCTCACTTCCTGTGGTTCTCTCCAGAGTATGTACTGGGATCTTGTCATCCCACTAATTCCAGCTTCCCTTTCTCTGTATCCCCACTACCGAGCCGTAAAGCCCATCTGATGCAGCTTCCTCAGCAGAATCTGAGTGAGGTCAAAGGTGGTGAAGCTGATTCCCACCGCAATGGGCCCTTTGACCCAGTTCATGCTGAGACCTTTGTAGAGTCCGCGAATAACCCCCTCCTCAGACACAATCTCCCTCATGGTGCCCAGGATGGTGCCATATGTGTGACCCGTGACTCCCGCAGTCTGCATTCGGCGCCGTACCACGTCCAGGGGGTAAGACGCCGACTGTCCGATAAGACCTGCACAGGCCCCGAACGCCAGGCGCTCATACGAGTAGGGCTGCTGACGCCCACTGCGCTCTACACGGGAGAGGAGGGTGTTAACAATGAATAGGCATTTCACATATGCAACAAAAACAATAGGTTGGAAAGGAAGTGTCTGTGTACTCTTATACAGACACAATTAGACATGGTGGTAGTAATGTATTACCTGCATGTAATTTCTTCAGTGTCTCATAGGTAAAGAAGCTGAGACCCGCATAGGGTACGACTCCCAAAATAGTGGGAGTAAAGCCTCGATACAGTGTCTTCAGGCCTTCTTCTCGAGATATCCGGACAAACACGTGTAGAATGTTGCTGTACCTGAACAGTGGAGATGCCATACAAAAAGACTAATATCAGCATGATAGTGGATGAGAAACTATGCAGCTTTTGGTTGTGCTTACTGAACTCGAACCGATTTTATGTGGTACATGGCGCTCAAAAATCAGTCAAATTGTTTTAGTACGACTTTGATAAACCACACAGTCACACTGCTTGATGGATTGTCAGAGCATTGCGGATTCCATAGTCAGGAGACTCGTGGAGTAATACGTACTTACTGTTTTGTTTCGCTTAATGCGCCTTATAATCCGGTGTGCCTTATGGTTAAAAAAATACGGTAATGTCCTTTTGTATAGAACCAATTAAAAGGGTTTAAGTAACTGTTCTCTGGCTGGAAAATTACACTACTTATGAATATAGGAAAATAATCAGCACCTTGAATGACTTGAAGAGCATTGGATGTGGTTTCATGAGTTCTGATAGGCTCTCGAAATGTTGCATAGTTCATCATGAAGCGGCACACTCATACTATTGCAGCCACTGGTGTTACTTTACCATGGTGATACAATCAATGGGTTTAAGACTGTGATCTTACATTTCCTTTGGTGTTACAGCCATCCTAGCTCGCACCATGTCCAGGGGATAGGTCAGCATGGCGGCAGTGGTCCCGGCCATAGACCCAGCCAGTAACCTGGGAAATGGAGGTAGAGCTCTGGGACACAGAGAAAAATCATGTATTAGCCTTTCACATTTTTAATGACTCCACAAGATATAAAGACAAGCTTAAGTGGGCCTAACTGTGCACAAGTGTCAAGACAAAAGTCCACAGATGAGCCGGCATACATGACTTAAAGCTCTACCAGGATAGTCTCACACTTACTTCCCCTGAAAGCCATAGTAGCCTCCCAGCAGCCCTTTGTACTGCTCGTGTGCACAGAACTGGATGGCGGCATATGGGATGACTCGCACCATGGTGGCAGAGTTCCCCCTCCACAAGCTGAAGAAGCCATCCTTCAGGTAGGTGCGGTAGATCAACCGGTAGGCCTCCTATAATGTACACACAAACACATACATTCTCACACACTCAATTCATGATGAGCGATTTTTGTTCAGATTTCAGTCTTTAAACTTGTTCCGGTGATGTATTCTTAGAAGGTCATACTCAAAATCTAAATAATGTATGCAAGTGAATGTTACCAGAATTAAACAAAAA
>JAOXYL010000071.1:14053396-14069814 GCA_028564955.1 Terapon puta
AAACATGTGGCTTATGTCAAATGCAATGAACATGAACAAATCTCTTGCAATAAATGAGAAGCAGACGAAGTGTTTCTGTGATCAAACCTACTTTGGCGGAGAATCTTGCTGAAGACACTGAAAAACAAAACACATGTGATATGAATAAACTCTGCAAACTCTGTTTCTTGTAAGTTATCACTCATTTTCTACTGTCCTCACTGCTGTGAATACAGCAATATTAAATATAATCCAATGGCATCCATATAGGTCATTTCCATTCTAAAAACACTTTTAGGTCAGCAGAGCATCTAACTTGCCTTGGAAGATGATTTTAGTCCTGTCCAATGGAGCGACAGCTGTCTTGGCCACAGCTCCAGCTAAAGCCCCTGAGAAGAGCGAGTTGAGGACAGACCGAGTGTGCTTCAGGCCCTGCACAGCGATAGAGGAATGGCTTTTAGAGTCACCAACACCAAACAGGGGAAAACTGCATCCTTGCATGAACTAAGTTGTATTTGAGATGCTGTTGATCATTAAACCAGAGTTATGTAAGATGACATCTGACTAACCAGGTGACCAAAAAACATTGTCAACGGCAGATGTCCTTAAATAAACCGAAGAGAGAGAAGTGGCCATGAAGGCAAGAAGTTCATCTCAGTTGATCTCTTTTACATACTAGACAACAGAGCAGCAAGCAGAGGGAGAGGGAAATAAAAAGTTGTAGAATCAGTAAATATAAACATGAAGGAAAATCTTGAATAGAACGTGCGTGTGTGTGGAAATTATGGGTTTTATTTGGGAGATTTTTGACAGTGAAGTCATTGAGTGAAATTTGTTTGATGTTGCAATAATAACTGTTTGGGTTTTGTTTGAGACGGTTCAAACTAGGAAATCACAATGACTGCTCTGATGTCCCAGGAGCTGTTCCAGTGCTCACTCTCAGTTGAGAGGCTTTATTATGTTTCTCTAAATGAGACAAACTGATTAAATTGAGCTGCAAAAATCATAAACATAGCACAGAATACTTTATTTCTGTGTGGATTTTTCCCTGCAAGAGTTGAAGGAACCATTATGCCTACAACAATTTACCTCATAGTTCACTTCTGACTGACTGGGGGAGGCCAGTGGCAGCACATCTCCCTGCGTGAGTGATGCCCGTTGTTCCTGGACTCCACTCCCCATCCCCAAGGACTATGCACGGCCGTCTCCGAGCGTGCTCATGAATTCAACTGCCGGGGGAGGGCAGCAACACCAGGCGCTGAGGGAGAGGTCGGAGAAAGAGGCAGAGGTCACTTTTAGGTTCGAATTGAGCCTAAATATAATATAACTGACGAGATGTTTAGATGTTAAGCTTCTTCTCTTGTTACTCTCAGGGAGCTGAGTCAGCATCAAGTGACAAGCATGACTGTGAAGAACTGGCTTGATTTTGCATTCAGGATTAGAGCTTCATCATGTGGTGAGGAGTACCGAAGCACTCAGGTCCGGCTATGTGTAAACCCTGTAGGCTGAAAAATCTATTCTAGTTTAATACTTCCTTTGCACTTCCCTGGCTGACTAAAGCAGTGTCGTGCCAGGTGGATATCTTTAACCAAGAAACTGTATATACAACACGAATAATCCATTTACCTTTAACCAACTGCCACATCTTTGGAGGCTATAAAAAGACACTGAGAGCAGCACAACTATAGTAATTAGACACAAAGATATCTCTTGAGGGACAGCGTTGAGCACTTGTGGGTGAAAGGTGTCTGCCTGATCCAAGCTTGAAAAAACAACAACATAACAACAACAGAAGACCCTCCCTGGCTAACAAACATACTAGATTACCACATCTACAATCAGGACATTATCTGGAGCAATCTGACTGCTTTTACGGGGAAAAAAAATCTGCATGTTTTTCAATGAGCTAATCATTTTCACTGGGTAAATCACCTATTCATGCGACCTTCAACCCCTACTGGCTAACTTGTTCATCATTATAAACTTCAAATCAACTGCACCACAGATCACAGCCACAACTCAGAAACTGCCTGATACATAAATCCAACAGCAAAGACTGAATGTATAGTACATTTCTTGTTGTATTTGCTAAAGAATATTTTTAGAAAAAAATCTGGTTGAAATTAAATTTCAATATATTACAGAATTTTGACCAATATGTATTATGTGAATTAAAAAGCTGCAAAATACACTAATCAAGACTCCTCGGGGGAAAAACTATTGAACGATTTTGAAAACAAATCTCTAATTGTGATCATTTTGACTGATACTACAAGATACATATTTGCATGAAATTTCCAATTACATATGATGTGCAGTTTTTTTTACATTCAATTATTGTCATTTTCATTTAAAAAACATTGATGTGACAATGATAATGGTGTGGTGTGATTTTCGTGGGGATCTGTACCAAATAAAGATATCTTGTACTTAAACCTGCAGTATATCATACATTAATCAGGACATTTCTGTAGCACGACCACACTTCCTGCGATTTGAAAATCGCATTAGCCCATATAGTTATTTCAACAAAATATCAATCAGTTATTCAGACCTACTGCAATGACCTTTTTTTTTTTTTTTTTATCAGAGTGAAGCATATATCCCAAATTATCAATCGATTGTTACAAAACTAGTTCTGCTTCCCAACTAGCCAATTTATAATCTAGCCATTTCAGCACTAGATTATTTCTTTGAATTTTACAATGTGGCCACAAAAAGACAAAACCTTCCGTTTTAATACTTCACTAAATATTAAATTAATCCAACTTAAAAACAAGCGCCAGAGCTAGAATATGTGGGACAAAAAACACTTAGAGACACCAGCAGAGTTTAGCCAAGGAGTTTAGCAACAGTGAGGAGAATCAAGCGAAACAAGATGGAAAGAGAGGACGCAATGAGACAGGATAGCAAACAGGAGGTCTGCTGAAAGCCTGGGTAGTCATGGGCAACTAATATTGGCATGGGAACAACAGGCCTTCAAGCCAGATCCTCAAATGAGCACTTAGACCCATAATGCGCCCCCTTTCACCTCAGCCACTGTCCTCACACACAGGCCATCCCTCACCCCTACCAGCAGCCTCCTTCCCCATACATATCATTTTACAGTTCCTTGTTCCTAAATGTGCCTGTTCGCACAGTCTCAGGCTTGGCTGCAGCTGCAAGATTTTCCTTACTTGTCACCCGTGATTCAATACTGCACAGCAACAAAGGGGTAGAGCTGTCCCTGTGGATTAGTAGTATTCACTGAACACATAGCAGTGTGTTTCTTGAGTGCTGCTTTACCAGAAACTTCAGTCTGCCCGTTAAACTTTAATATTTCAGAGTCTGTCAAGATAACATTGAGAGCCTGAAAATGATAGTAACACTGTCTGGAGCAACATAAACACTTTAGAACAGCCCAAAGAAACAAAGCTACTTGTTGTGTACTTGTGAAGCTTAAACTGCGACAAACAGTGACCTTACTGCTGATCCATGTCCGAGGCAGATGTCTTCAAATTGTTTGTTTAATCGGGCCAACAGGCAAGTCCAAAGATACTCTTTTGTAAGGTTTCACCTATGGGTTGGAATTATGACCTTATGACGAACCAAACAACTAATCGATTAACACAAAAACGAATCAACAGATTGATACAGGTATCATTTGTGGTAAATCATTAGTTACAACCCTGTGCAAGATAATCTAACATTAGTTCCACCTCAACCAACTTCAACAGTCAAATCCTGATTTTATATGAAGGCAGGGGAATAATACTCTAATGATATAATCATATAAAAGTGGTAGGAGACATATTCATGCATTGGGTACATTTACTTTTAGTACAATCACATATTGTGATATACATATGCAAGACAAATACTTGTAACAAAGTATTTTTACAATGTAATATTAGTAAGTTTACTGCAATAAATTATCTGAATACTGCCTCCAATACTGCCTGTTATCATTTTGTTTGCCTTCAGGCATTTAGGCTGTTTTGTAGTCAGACAGCAGTTTTATAACAGTATAATGTCTCACACAGGACCCCCCCCTATGCTTGGCATGTAACACTAATGTTATTCAGATGAACTATTCCAACACTGACACGAGACAAACAGACACAGGACGTGTTAATAATTCATCACCGATAGTCTACAAATTAGTGAAGTATTCATTCATGAATCTCCTGCTCCTGTGTCAGGCTGCTGCTCCCACCGGTCCTGTCCAAACTTGTCCAACAACAATTGGACAAACCTCCGCAGACAGCTAACTGTCACGTCGCTTTTCTTACCTTACAAATGTGACAGCAGCTCGACGGTTCCTCCCTGCTGCTTTATCAGCCTTAACTTGGTTGTTTCTTGTGGTCAGCAAGCTCTCGGGTCGCAGTGTGTGTGTAAGTTAGCAGACGACGGGTTAAGTAACGCCTGCTAGCCGTTAGCACGCGGCTACGTTAACGTTAATGTTGCTGTCGTCGACAGAGCTGCGGGAGCAGCAGCAGTACGGTCTTCACACAAATGTCTCCCGCTGCTGAAGGCACTGTCCTCCACGCACGCACACTGCCTGGACTCATGGGCCCCGTGGTGACTTTAAGTGACTGACACCGTCCATGCTGTCGTGTATCTCACCCCTCCTGTCAGCGACCCGAGGCAGTTAGCTTGACCACAGCGAGGTTTGACAAGGACGAGCGCGACGGAATTGTGGGAAATGGAGTCCGACTGAGGAGGGGCACGTTTGGATAGGTCGGTTAGATGGGCGTGAGCAGAAGACACACTTTACTACACTGTAGTTTCAATGGAGTTTTTGTTCTCGTGCACTTTGTACAGGTATCCTTACCCACAGTCTCACCCAGACACTGCATATAAAGATATTATATAGGTCTCACCATATACAGTGAAAGTTGACATTTACACATGGGCAGAAACAGGTCAGGCTCCCACAGTGACTTTTTATCATAATCATGCAGAATAATACAGTGTGATGTGGTCAACAATTGGTCTAAAGGTCAGAGATTCCAATAACACTATAATAATGTATATACAAAGTTTTAAAAAAAACAGCCCTAGTGAAAGTATAAGGCAACCAACATATGTTCAAATGTGCCAACAAGAGACAGAAATCTGCACAAAACACTGCAGTTAAACTACTTGCATAGCAGCAAATTCTTATTAACCCAAGGCACAAAGCACATCCATTTACAGCTTACATCTCATGAACATACATTTGTTTGTTTTCTTAAAAAAAGGGGGAAATCACACAATCTGTAAGTGGCATATTAACAGTGAATAAAACATGTAAACCAGGACAATTAACTTTTCTTGTAACAGAAAAAAAAGGCTGGGAAATATATTGAACCTCTAAGTGGAGTTGTGTTTGGCCTGGTGCCTTGCTCACAAGCCTTTTCTACATTAACTACTCTTTACAAATATGTCTAGCTGAGTCGGAGCATCTCATTTACACCAACATCATCTTGCCTAAAACTACATTTCAGTCACTCTCATGGTGCATTTGTGCAGTGTTGTTGTGTACAGGTTCAGTTGGTGAGGCTGCCATGTTTGCCAGTCCACAGTTCTCGGAGCTCCACCTGACATCCCAGATCTCTGAGGGCCGCTTTACCCACGTCACCACAGTCTTGATGGGTCTGTAGCGCCTGGGCTATCAGGGCCTCTGCTCCCATCTCCAGGATTGGTTGACTGTAGTTCCGCACACGTGAAACCAGATTTCTCATCAGCATACATGCCTGTTTCTGTTTATAAAGAATAAGAACAGAGAGACAGAGAGTTGGCAGGCTATCACAGGGCCTAAGTGAGCACATTAATTATTAATGATCTCACATTACCTGAACATTGACCGCATCCTTATGTGCCTTCATAGCCTGCACAGCTGCCAGGGCACCTCCGTTCTCCATGATGACTTTGCAGTTGTTGGGTTTACGTAAAGCAAGGACAGAGAGGCATGCACAGCCCTGCTCACACACCTACAGCAGAATGCAAACTTCATCTCAGAACCTTTTTTTTAATCTGACAAAATAAACCAATGTATAATAACATTTCTATGCTACATTTATGGTGAATGCTAGATCAATCCCCCTTCAGTGCAGAGAGCATGTAGGTGCAACATTTAACTTACAGTAGAATTGCTCATGTGTCTGTTCATGGCAATGACAATGAGCTGGACACCACCAGCATTAACAACTGCGTCCTTCACGTCGTCATTTCCCGCTATGGCTCTTAATGCACTAAGGACCTGCCGAACCAACTCCTGCAAAGACAAAGAGAAAAAAATCTGTTCAAAGCAAATATGTAATTTGAATCTTAAATCAATTTGTAGCACAGTCCTTTGTCTTTAGTTGCTCACCGGTGACTCATAGCTGTCTGCTAGCAACGTAATCATGAGCTTCAATCCTCCCAGATCACAAATGTCTTGACAGAACTCGTTCCTCACAGCCAGACGAGATAAAGTTGCACAAAGCTCACTCAGAACTGAAGTGTCATCAAGGTGAGCTGTCAGAGAGGAAATAAAGGAATCACATGAATAAAGACTGAAAGCATTTTTTTCTAAATACCCGCATAAACTAGGGATCTGATCTGGCCATACCTTTTGCAGCCTCAATTAAAACCTTCAGTCCATTGTGCTCAAGAACAATAATCTTGGCGTGTTCATGAGCATGCCCGAATGTAACTCGGACATCATCGTCAAAGGTCATGACCCTGAGAGCTGCAGAGGCCTCCTTGACCACCTCAGCACATCCGCTGTGTTGTGTGGTGGCTCCCGTTAGCAGCGGCAGGACACCACCTTTTACCAAATCCTGCCTGTTTTGTTCATGCTTCAAGCAGCAGTGACGTACGGTGCAGATGGCAACATGCATTATTGTGGAATCCGCTTGATACTTCCTGAAGACATCCAAAAGGAACTGCTGTCCCACTGCCTCCAACAAATCTGGCTGTCCATCTGTCAGTGCAGCCAGAGCGGACAGGGCAGTCAAAACAGCTTCCTGCCCCTCCTCCGTGCATTTTTTGCAGTAGGCCAAGATGACGGGGTAGGCATCTTTTTGGGCAGCCAGGTACCTCTGCGCAAATCCCAGAGAGCAATGCTCAGTGAAGCGCTTCATGTCTGCAGTCACATCTGCAATGCTCGCAGAGTCCATTCCAGTTCGGAGAGAATCCAAAGCCTGCGAGAGAGACATGCACAGAGTGATGTTTTCATACATTTGCAGTCGTCACAAAACAGGCCAAGTCTTACCTGTAAGACCTCGTGTGTTTGCTCTTCTTGTTTGTCATCAGATGGTACCACTGGTACAGCTTGAACTATACAACTGAGGTCAACACCTGCATGCATATAAAAGATTACAGGTAACGCTCTGACACAACAAAATATAAAGTACAAAAGAGAAAATCTAAACAGAATTTACACAGTGAACATACTGACAATTCAAGAGTTTACAGTAAGCTTCCGGGCTAAGTTTTAGAGGCGTGTTCTTTCTTTCAACACTACAAATTTTGGGGACAATGGCAAAAATCAAGATGATGTAAACTATAAGAGGAAGATTAGTTGAACTCACACGACAGGCTAACTTTACGTGTGGGTTAGAAGTCGCCTGTCTCAAGTAATTCAAGACAGAAGCCTCTGGGAAAGGCAAATTACTATTAAATCCTCTTATACTGCAAGTCCGTAAGACCACTGGGAGTACTTCCATCGATGAAAGTGTTCATGAGACAGCTGTTGTTTGGAGTAAGACAATATAAAAATCATAATAATATCAAAACGTATTTTCTTAAATGGCTTTATACTGAATATTGATCTAACATGGACTAGATTCATCAGGTCCCGTGGCTCAGATACTGAATTTCATATATTTCACCTGAATGATTCTGCTTCAACCCGGAGTTTTTCTAAAGATGTGAATCCTCCACAGTCAACAACATAAAGTGTACACCCATCCACCACCAGCCATTGTTTTCTGAAGCTCCGTCACCTTGAGACTCAAACTGCTCCACAGCCTCCCTCAAAGCCTCGTCGGGCTCCATCTCAAACTCCTCCATGTTTTCTCTGACAGCAGCGTCAAAGGTCTCCTGTGTGATCCTCCGCTTCGCCATTTTGACTGCCGTTAGTGTCCAGCCTGTTGTGATGAGGGTGGTGTTAAAAGATGACAGTAATCAATAGCGTTGATCAGCTAGTAGGTAGTAGCTAGTGTTAGCCAGCATGTGGCCGTGTTTCTGCTCTTTTTTTTTACCCACTATTGAAGCTGTAGAAACGCACAGAGCTACCGTTAACTGAATATGTTGTAATGTCTGACAAATACCATCGTAATAAATTGAAGTGAAATCACTTAACTGTTCCGCCCGGTGACAGACAACCTGCTCTACTGTTTATGAATGGAGCGACCGCCACTGTGGCATTTACGCACTTTCCGTAGCTTGGTGCTCTCCGCTACGGGCTCGGGGCGTGAATCGAGCGCAACCCTTTACGTGAATAGCCAATTCCGAAAACGGTCCCCCTCGTACATGTCCTCGGCTGAGACACAGGCTGCAAGAGAGACAGTTCCACAAACACGCCGTTTCGCGTGAATACAGCAAGTTCACAGTTTTATCCGCCCCCTCCGTTACGACGGGTGAACAACGTTTCATAGAGTATTTGTAAGTTTCGTTTTACGTCAGTATCTGTTAAATGGGACGTACCGGCCACTTTCAGGTGAAGGGTTCAGTTGGACGACATTCCCTTCAAAATAATGGACCAAACTATAACAACCCGCATTTAACTCCCACGTTTAGTTGATGTATACATGGACATGGTTTTTAATGTGGGTCTGTGTGTTGTTTAGAGCTTAGTTACTTCTGAGTTACTTCAAGGATTCGTATTATACCGAAATTTGTACTGCTTTTATCTCACTGTTTCTCCTCGTATTTTATTTTGAAAAAATACAGCGGAAGTTTTTATCCCTTTGGCTCCTGTGATCTCACATTCATGAATGTGGTGCAGGTAGGTATTGCAGAGGGGCTGAGGGCGAATTTGTCCGTTCCGCGGTGAGTCTGCATATTTCTGTTGCTGTTTTGACATCGGGCGACTCCAAATGGCAGCGAGCACCGAGGCCCCGGAGCCCTGGTACCTAGCTCTGCTGGGCTTTGCGGAACATTTCCGCACGTCGAGTCCGCCGAAGATCCGCCTGTGCGTCCACTGTCTGCAGGCGGTGTTCCAGTTCAAGCCGCCCCCGAGGGTCGAGGCCCGGACACACCTCCAGCTGGGCTCGGTGCTCTACCGACACACAAAGAACAGCGAGCTGGCCCAGACACACCTGGAGAAAGCGGTGAGAGGAGGCATGGGAGTCTGATAGCAGGCGGTGGTAACATGAACCACCGATAGTTCAACATGCAAGGTTTTGTTTGTCATCAGGCAACAGTCTCAAGGAGCTGCGGTTGGCAAAGAAATCCCTGAGTCACAGCCTCCCTTTAAGTGAAAATGACCAAAGTTGAAGTGGTACTCATTCATTCGTCTTATGAAAAATAGAACACTAAAATAGAACAGAAATAAAAATGTAATGTGGAAGCAAATGTGTTGATGTCATAAAATTAAGTTGGAAGGGCAGTAATGATGATGATAGAGATACAACAATACAGAGAGATGTAAAAAAAAAAAAAGATGGGGTAAAATGACAGCATTAAGTAAATTTTAATGAGGTGCAGGCAGAGACTAAATCCCACTAGAGTTTAGGAGTGAAGCTCAAGAGTTAAGGTTTTTCATTTGTGTTATGATTTCTTAAAATGATTTATTAGTAGTTTAAAATTCATGCTCAGTGTGACACTGACACTAATATTCTGCTTTCTTATTTGTCTCTGCAGTGGTTCATATCACAACAAGTATCCTTTTTGTGTGTATGATGTGAAATTGCACACCAGCTGGTCTGTTACCTCAGCGTCGATCTCTCACATCATGTTATATCCATATTTTATAAAGAGACTGTGGATTTATTTTGGTGCTAACCTGGCTCATGATGGGGTAATGCCAGTTCCTTCATGATTTACATCAGATCTCTCAGTTTGAAGACGTGAAGTTTGAAACAGCAAGTATCCTGTCGGAGTTTTACTGCCAACAGGTAGGTGCATCCTGTCATCCTGTAATAATACAATCATGTGAAAAGTGGTGGTTAGGAAATTTTAGTGTAGTGTTTATTCACATTTAAGTACATGTTAGGATGTAAATGAAATACAGTGTTTACCCTAGGTTTACAAGTTTGGGGGGCAGGCAATGTGATAATTAATTAATTCTCCTGTTTGCTTCTGTTTTTCAGAACTTGGTGGACTCTGCGAAACCTGTGCTACGGAAGGCCATCCAGATTTCTCAGCAAACGCCCTACTGGCATTGCAGGCTGCTTTTTCAGTTGGCAGTAAGAACATTTCCTGTTTGGCAAACCTTGTCAGCAACTTCATTTGAGACTTTCATTCAGCTGTGGGTTGTTCTCCTCTCTCTCTCAGCAACTACATGCACTGGAGAAGGACTTGGTATCTGCCTGTGATCTCCTCGGAGTTGGAGCAGAGTATGCAAGAGTCATGGGCTCCGAGTACACAAGGTAAACATGTCAGTGTTTTGTTTGAACATGCTGAGAAGCTCCACATTAATCATTGATTCAATGCCTGTTGTCTCACATTAAGTTTGGTTGTTCTTCTTCTGCAGAGCGCTGTTCTTGCTCAGTAAAGGAATGGTAAGCTGAAATTACTCTCTGCTGATTGGAAGCATTTTACGTCAGTTGTGTCATTTTCCCACCATATGACTCTGTCAACTATGCATGCGTTTGTCCCCCTGCAGCTGCTGCTGATGGAGCGAAAGCTCAGCGAGGTGCATCCTCTGCTGACGCTGTGCGGGACCATTGTGGAAAACTGGCAGGGGAACCCCATTCAGAAAGAGTCCCTCCGAGTCTTTTTCTTGGTGCTTCAGGTCACACACTACCTGGATGCTGGACAGGTACAGCTATATCCATGTCTCACAACTGGAAAGCCACTAAAATCCCACGCCAAGAGCTGCACGTAAAAGTAAAATAATTTGATTTCTTTGCATTTTTCACACAAACATTTTAACATTTTAAATAAAGAAAGACTAGTAAATAATGTCTGCCTAATAGTAAAAGTGTGTTGTTGAGTAAATCAATGGATGCTATTACTAATATTATGGATAAGATACAATATTCAAATCTACAGTTTACATGTTGGGTTTAGGTCAAGAGTGTGAAGCCGTGTCTAAAGCAGCTTCAGCAGTGTATCCAGACCATTTCCACTCTCCACGATGATGAGATCCTTCCCACTAATCCAGCAGCTCTCTTCCATTGGCTGCCCAAAGAGCATATGTGTGTGCTTGTATACCTGGTGAGATTTTGTCACATATGCACACTCACACATATACACATACAGATGTGTTTAGGCTTAGAGATATGCATATACTGTGTGATGCAATTGCAACAAGATTGTCCTTGTTTTTTTTGTACAAAAGGTGACGGTGATGCACTCCATGCAGGCAGGCTATTTGGAGAAGGCACAAAAGTACACAGACAAAGCTCTGATGCAGCTGGAGAAGCTGAAGAGTACGTTTGTCAGAATACGCTCACCGTACATTTCCCCCTGCTGCATGACTGTGATGTTGAATGAACCTGAATCTGTCTCTGTGTGTTCAAAGTGCTGGACAGCAGTCCCATCCTGTCCACTTTCCAAGTCATCCTCCTGGAACATATCATCATGTGCCGGCTGGTCACTGGACACAAGGCCACAGCTTTACAAGAGGTACGTCTGATTATGAATGAAAGCGCTGATTGTGGGAAAACCAGCTTTTTGATCACAGTTTAAGATAGTGATGATTCCTTTCTGTGTTCAGATTTCTCAGGTTTGTCAGCTCTGCCAGCAGTCTCCCAGACTGTTTACGAATCATGCTGCCCAGCTGCACACATTACTGGTAAGTCTGCAAGCAAATAAAAGGAAACATAGACACAGTAATGATTATGAAAATAATGGAAAGAATTTTCTGAATTCCAATGAAGTATACAGTAATACAAATGTGTTAGGTATACTATGCTCTGTACTCCACCAATAGGTTTCCTGTTTTTGTAGATGGTTTTGTCTAGGTGCCTTGGTTGCAGAAGAAAACTATATTGCTGTTTACAAGATGCACCTGTCCTAGTTTACATAAACCATTCACACCTGTTTCCTCTTTTTCTGTGCCAGGGCCTCTACTGTATCTCTGTGAACTGCATGGATAATGCCGAGGCTCAGTTTACTGCTGCCCTACAGGTGAGTCTCATGTCTCCACTGTTTATAATTGGGTTTATTCAGGTCTTTGACATCCAGGAGAGTATTACAAATCAGTCGTTATTAATTTACTAAGAAGTCTGAAAAGTCAATATTTTAAAAGACGCAGGGTAATAATGTGACTTTGATAAATTTAACAACATTTTTCTTAACATTTCAAAAGAGAACAGTTTGGTGTACAAAAGCCCTATTTATGTAACATTTAGACTCAGTGTTGTCAGTATTTCTCTTTTGTGTCTTCTGTCAGATGACAACACACCAAGAGCTATGGACATTTATCGTGACCAACCTGGCCTCTGTCTACATCCGGGAAGGCAACAGACATCAAGAGGTGAGCGAGCTGCTCCTTCCTTTTCTTTTTTTCCTTTAGTTTGGCTCTGACATAGTTTTCTTTTTTAAATCAACAGCTCTACAGTCTTCTAGAGAGGATTAATCCTGATCACAACTTTCCTGTTAGGTAACTATTTTAAACAATATAATAAACATCATAATATCTTGTAAGCTTTCCATGATTTTTTTAATAGAATTTCCAAATAAAATGCCTTTGATTTCTTTAGCTCTCATTGTCTACGAGCCGCAGCGTTTTACATCCGAGGGCTCCTGTCTTTCTTCCAGGGCCGTTACAACGAGGCCAAGTAATAATACCTTTTAACACCCTTTCTATTTAAAAACTTGCAGTGTTGAGGTTTTTTTATTTAGTCCTGATGTTATGGCTTAGAGAAAGAAAGCTTAACATGTACACATCAACAGAAGATTTCTGAGGGAGACCTTGAAGATGTCTAACGCTGAGGATCTGAATCGGCTTACTGCCTGCTCGCTAGTCCTACTGGGCCACATCTTCTTTGTCCTGGGCAACCACAGGGTGGGTCTACATCGTACCACATGTCTTCTACAAAGAACGCAGTCGTAATAGTAGCCATTATCTTAGGACTGCAGATGTGATCTTGACTTGTATGGTTGCATATTTTCTTCAGGAAAGTAACAACATGGTGGTTCCTGCCATGCAGCTGGCCAGCAAGATCCCAGACATGTCTGTGCAGCTTTGGTCCTCTGCACTTCTCAAAGGTACAGTGATCTCTCAGATTTAACACGTGCTCACTCACTGTTCATATTATGTTAAAGGAAATATTTTTGCAAAATATTTGCTGTCACGTTTACATTTTGGCCTGTTGGGGGCGCAAGAGGAAAGCTCATAGAGTTTTTCAAAATTGAACGACTTTAACCAGGAGTATATGAATGTGCTTAGTCAATTTAAATGCACTGTACACATTTGATCATTCCTGTTTTCGTATAACAGCTCATAAGAGTGTGTGTGTGTCTTTTAGTTATTAGTGTGTTGAACGAACTAACTGACATTAATTTTGATAACCAGCCAGTAACAGAAGTGTTGATGGTCTAATTTGTTTTTCATGGCCCATGTCATTGTTTTGTGCTATAATTTAAACAAAGTCGGCACACAAAGACACTAATATATGACATCACAGAGAAGCTGTGATGCCAAAACAACTTTCTCAAAAACATTAATGGTCAGTCTTCCATTTATATAGTTTGACAGAAGGGGTTTCATTAACGTCCAGTCTAATCCGAAGACTTTCACTGAGAGGTCTCTTGCAGAGGAGGCAGTTATTCCTCACAGTGAAGCCACAACTGAATTAGAAGTGGAGAAACACTTCATCACTGCAGTAACATGATACATCTGAGTGTATTCAAAGGTGGATCTGACGTTAGGATCCAAAATAAAACTACAGCTGTGGCCATCAGAGTTCTCAGTAATGGTTTCCCAGCAGATCTGAACAAGGCGTGTGGAAACACCATTGACGCCCACGAGGCAGCTCAGATGCACCAGAACTTTTCTCAGCAGCTCCTGCAGGACCACATCGCGGCATGCAGCCTTCCTGAGCACAACCTCATCAGCGTAAGTTCAACATCAATTAGTCAACCTGTAAACAGTCAGTCTGTCCACCCTGCCTGGATGTTGAAACTATTGTGGTAATGTGTTGTGTTGCAGTGGACGGACGGCCTCCCGCCAGTACAGTTTCAGCCTCAGAATGGACCCACTGCCAGCCTGGCCAGCCTGCTCTGAGAACAACACCAACCTGACAGGAGGAGGAGAGACACAGGAGCGCAATTGCAGGGAAAATGTCAACTGCTCTCCATGAACAAAAAAAAAGGGAGAAGCAGCTGATGAAAGCATTACAGACAGAAGATGCAGAATAATGAAATTAGAAACTGCACTGTGTCGTTTGGCAGTCTTCCATCCTCTGCATTCCCTCGCTTATTTGGGGCATTGGGACATCAGGAGTGGATTTTAAGTAATTGACCGTTTGTTTTTTGTGTTTTTTTTCTACAGCATCAAGGGCACATTTCCTATAACACTGACACAATTTGCAGTGGTAATAATAGTTTTGTTCTGACCACTGGAAAGCAAATGAAAGGAAAAGGAAAAATGTTTATTTGCCAACAGTTAGAGGAGAACATTGACCTTCATATTGTAAATATGAAGCGCCAGCCAGTTATCTTAGCACAAGGACAGGATACAGGGGTTATGACCCGGAGTTGTTCTAGCTATAGATGCATTGGCGGGACAGAGCCAGATTTGGTCTATTTCCCTGTTTCCATTTTCTTTTTTTGTGCAAAGCTATATTAGCCAGAGAAACATGACCCGGCATCAAAGCCAATCAGTGCATTTCCCAGGATTTCAAACTTTTCCATTACTTTTTTTATTTTGAATGAAGTACAGTAGAAATGCTCACAGAACTCTTCATTTTTAGATTAAAGTAGCATAAAATGTTATGCCTCCATTTGCCAAACAATCTGTTGTTGTGCATGAACTGAATATGTGTTTCTTAAAGTACTGGTCAGATCTGACACTCAGTATTAGTTAGGATACGTTTGGATATACAGTATACTTTATATCTTTAATGATCTTAAAATAGTGTAGTGGTATGCTTGATATGTACTAGGTGGTTGGGTGGGCACCTGCATATGTAGTATATTCACTGAAGAGGAACAAATGTGAGCATTCATGAGATTGAGATACATTAAGATTATATATTACTTGACCCTGGAATGTTTGAAATCAAGGCAAACTTTGGTTTGCTTGACATCTAATAATATCTTTTAATGTTCTGAAGGCATAAGTAATGTAATTTCAATGCATAATGTTTGGACAATTCAGTCCTCCTGCTGCCTGACTGTTCTTCCCTTTATATTTATACTATTTCACTCTCACTGTGGTTTTGGTCATATGCTGTGCACATTTTGCTTGGAGTCGAATTATCAGTAATAATAATAAGACTGACTGTTACTTGTTTGCACACACATTGTTTCACGATGAAACTCACATTTTCATCCTTTCTATGTAAGCCTTGTTTTTTCTCTTTTCCTGCCTTAGTCATTTCCTTACAGATGATGGCTGTGTTTATATAATTTATTATTTATTTTTACTTTTTATTTTACCAGTTCATATTTCTTGTCCATTATTTTTGATTACCATTTGATATATTATCAAATAACTGGTAGGACTCTTGTTTTAGTTACATGAATGTAGGAAATTTTTTTTGGTTTTATTTAGTAGACCTTTGTTATACCGATTTCTGCACTAATTATCTTCATTATTTCAAAAACTATTGAGTTTGGTAGTTTACAAAGTTACTACTGCTGTAGAGACAACAGTACCACAGTATTTATTGTATTGGCATTTCATGTTATGAAACAGTGTTTGATTTTTGTTTTTTCCTTTCTAACTTTGTTTAACTTCAATACATCTGTAACTTTTTATGAATAAAATTTCATAAAAAGTAAAAAAAAACATTTCAAAAAGAATGAATCTCTACTGTTCTTGTGGAATAAAATACTTAAAACTTCCTGCTGTAGCTACATGAAATGTGGTGAATAGAGTCTGGGTAGATGCTCAGTGTGCTGCAGTGTGATTTGATGTCACTAATGACAGGACACTGCTCAGAAAATCAAACAGGGCTCTTAGTTAGTCGCATGTTTAGCACAAATGACAGAGAGTGGGAGAAGTAAAATAGGTGGATTGAATAAGTGTGACTGTTTTGTTGTGTTTTAGAAATATTACTCTTTCCTCTCATTTCCATGCATTGTGTCATTCTGTAAACAGATATTTGATATTTTAAGTCTCCCATGTTACTTTTAAAATTCAATTGCATTTG
>JAOXYL010000071.1:14079474-14094846 GCA_028564955.1 Terapon puta
ACACACACACACACACACGAGCCAACCGGTTTAAACCGGTTCTCAGGAAAAGTGCTTTGTGTGTCCCACTGAATCCTGGGAAGGGTCATGTCATGTGTGTTTCAGTGATGTCAGAGTATTATAAAAAAAAACCAACAACTTAGTCAGCTCTCCGTTATCAGATGATTGCTCTGCATGGTGCGATGTGTGACATTGTTTAGATACATTATTGATACACACAGTGTCCTTTAGGCTCGCCACCATAACCGCTCTGAGACAGGAAGGGTGGGGGTAAGAGTGCCTACAGTGTGTGTCACTGTAAAGCTGGGGGCTATAAGGGTTAATTGTAGTTACCACCCCACCCCCACCACTCCCCAAAAACCATAGCTTCATGTACTGCGTCTCTGGACTGAGGGCCTCAGCAGACTTGGCAGGACTGGGTCTCAATTCTGTAACATAGATGCATCAGTATGATTCAGGACGCTAACGGCGCTACATGTCCTGCTCATGGTCATCCAGTCAGTGGCGATGGACTGCATGTACGTCTCTGAATGTCACATGTGCTTTCTGTTTGAGATCCTGTGAACTTTGAGCGCAGGTCGTCTCCTGTAGCCTGTCATATGGGCATGTGTTTGCTTTTTACTCGTTTGATAATGGACAAAGTCATTTCAATGAGTGCCTTTGAATGCGCGAGAGTGTGCTGGTTTTGCTTCTATCCTGGATATGAAGTTTAAATTGAATTTGGACACCCCACTCGTCCCCAGCGTTTGTACATGCTTCCAACAGTATCCAGGATTCTCAATGCACTTCATCTGTGTGTTGATCCTTATAAACAATGTAATTTATGTTTTGCATGCATCACTGAAGCCCTACTTTCCCTTTATTTTAGTGTGCTGATCATCATTACATCATTTACTATCATGTCTTTTTCTTTTTCTGATGAGCCGCAGGAGTTGAACACACACCTGCACATGATCAGGAACCTGCATCAGTCGTTGACTCACCTCAGTATTGTTTCTGTATCTGAGTATTTCAGCTGGGGACAGTGGTTTATCCACAACACATGACATGGATACTACAGAAATGTGATGGTAATTGAGAGTGTGGTGCATTCAGCGTTACACTGCTTTTGTGTGCGAGGGCAGGGAGTCCTCAATAAGTACCACCTCGTACCATGTGTTGTCTGACCTCATCAAAAGGTGAAAGTTTGCACTTGGTCCATGGTGAGAAGTCAGAAGTCACAGGGGCATGAGATTCAATAAGAAAAGTGGTGAATAGTTCTGTACAGAATTAAATGTTTCCTCAATTGGAGCATACTGGCCTTTTTATTTAGAGCATTCCTTATTCTATCAAGACGTTTATTAATACCTACACAGGCATTAAATTCAGTACCTCATCATGTGTGTAATAGATGCTGTGTGATAACCGTCTAGTTCTGATCAATCAAAAGTGTCTAAAGGGAATTTGACGCCTAAGTACACTGATTTATCAATAGAGATAAGACTGACTCTCTCACAGTACAACACGTCTGTTTTTATTGTGCAACACAATAAAGGTATGGCGTCTATTAAACATAAATAACTCTTTATACACTGAAATGGAAAGGCGCATCACAGAGCAATGTGATCATCAAAACCATAAATGTAAACCTGCATTGATCTGTGCGGTCTGCCATCTCCTCGTGTCTCCTCTCTCATTGCAGTCCTGACACTGAGGGATTCAGAGCACAGCGGCCTCTGTGGGGGGAGTGTGTGTCTGTGTATGTGCCAGTGCACATCTGTTAGCGTGCACTCTGTGACCGCTCGGCTGTCTGACAGAACGTGCTTCTGTAACTCTCTCCGTCTCCACCACTGCCGGCATGTCAACATCTGGTGGGATTGTATTTGCCGTGCAGGGGATAACAGTCGGTAATGGATCCGGTGTCGCTCGGTGCCCGACTCAGAGAAGGAAAAGGTTGTACACAAGCTAGAGTCTTTGAAATGAATGAAAATATAATTCCACTCACACACATGAATTACTAAGACACTCCGTGGGTCGTTATGAATATTTTAACAGAAATCGTGCTCCAGTTAATTTAGAATATTCCCCGTCCCTTTCACCGCTGATTTGATCACGATGTCGTCATGTTCTCCCAGCTGTTTGATGTGTCCCTGCAGCATTTTGCGTTGTTACCCCTCTTTCAAAAGAACTTGTTGTTAGAGTAAAGTGAGCCTCACACTTTTTGTCTTATACTGAACATTGAGTACTTTTTTTTTTCTCTCAGTTTTCCCTTCTTTTGGTTTTTGGTTTAGACTGAAATTTGGATAATTGGATGTTTTGGAATTGTACTTGAGTCAACATGTTAGTCACGTGACCTTACTAATCCAACATGTTTTGTCTGGGGGCCATTTTAGTCACCCCGTGTGGAGACTCAGGGTGACACAGGGACCTTCAAGGTCAGTTTTGTCTACTTACGTTAAGAATGATAGGCACCCAACTACAGTTTCAGTAAAATGGATAACTTATATAATCATTTGGTAATGGCCAAATGTCAACACCGCAAGCATAAAGACGGGCTTAAAATAGTCTTTTTAAGTGTTGTGCAGTGCTGCTATGAAATTTAGGGAGGCTCTTATTGTGCAGACAATCACTGTCTGCACATTATCTAAGATAAATGAATAAACTGTTGGTGATGTGTTGACCACGTGTCTCACAATGGAACTATTTGACATCAATATGAGAAAAACATCCCCAGAACAACACATTTATTTCAGTGGGACTGAAAGCTCAACTGACATTTCAGCTGTTTTGATCTCTTTCAATTCTTCACAGTTACCTACTTTCAGGATGTCAGAGAGATTTATACTGTAAATGACTGCTGGGTTTAAACTTAAAACTGAGATCAGATATGCTGGTGATTACACTTCCACTGTTCAAGCTGCTTTTAGCTCCTCAACTTCCACTTCTAGAGGCACTTTAGAGGTGCCCTGTGGATTTTTCCCAAAAACAAACACTAGTAATGTTTACATTCAGTGTCACTCACCAACAACTCTACTATTGTATCTTGTTTGATCTAATAAGCATGTACAGTGCATTTCCCTCCTCATTCAAAAACTGATTGTGTGATTCATTTTATTGTTTATCCAGAATCATTTGTATCCTTCAGTGGGCATTTCTGTCTCAACATCTGACATTATCCGATTATTATTTCATAACCCTTTGAATTAACTGAAATATTCATTTATGTCATTGTCAACAGTCAACAATTATTGTTTTAAGTGTGTTTTATTATTTTTAAATGCTCAACATCAAAAACCTTTTCTTATTTAGTCAGAGCCAAGTGATATATTTGTCACCATTCTTGATGCCTGGATGTTGTGATGGGACGTGACTGAGCTCTGTGTTGAAATGTAACCTAATGGATTTCTGTATCTTTTGGGGTTTGCCCTGTAACTTTTATCCTGTATGAACGTATAACAATACAGATATATTTTTATCTGCAGGGGATGTCTGAGGAGGCTGTCCGCCAGACACGCAGCCAGAAGAGGGCACTAGAGAGGGAGACCGTTCCCCACTCTACGGAACCCTCCGACGATGACAGCGAAAGCAAAAAGCCTAAACTGGACCCGTCCGAACCTACACCGCGGCCACAGACTAAACCTGCAGCGCTCCCTGTACTTGAACAGGATGCTCAGATCAGGACTGGGGACGGATCAGACGCTGAGAGGGAAGAGGAGCAGAGCCGGTCACCGTTATCTTCAGCGGCCTCTCAGCCGGTGAAGGATGATCAGGAGCGGACCCAGAAAGAACAGGCGGTTGAACCTGGCTCAGACAATCGGACTGACTCCAATGACAGAGCCACCAAGATGAAGACCGAGCCGGCTGTGGATACGAGGAGCCGAGTGCGGCTGACGGAGCCGAAGGCGCCCAGTGGTATGCTGGCTGCAGGCGAGGTGAAGGCCACCATTAAAGTGGAAGTTCAGACAGGAGAGCAGCCCGTGGATATGAGCACCTCCAGAGGGTGAGAAACAGTTTATAGTAAACTTTCTCCAGCTGTGACAACCACATGAAGTACCTGTCAGAAAAGAAACGATGTGAATGCGCATGAAACTTCATCTACACAGAAGCTGAAACCCCAATTATGAAAGAATAAAAAAGGATGAATGAGACTTTATTTAGAAAGAAATGTTTAAAGTTACTTTTATGATTGTGATGTTCTCTAAACTTACTGTGTGGGGAAGGTGGAGGGGGCTGGAGGGAGTATGTTGTCCCCAGAGGTGAACTTTATCTTTTAGCCTACCTCCATTTTCCCCCCGTTCACCACCTGAACCCTAAAAACTCCCCTCACACAAAATGAAGCCGTGTGTCACAAACCGGTTCCAGCCGGTTGTTGCCATGGTTTCCACAGTGGAAGGAGCAGGGAGGGGAGGAGAGGGGGAGAAAGTGAGTGTGTCACGTGATGATGACTTTGAGGTCATGTGACTTCTTTGGAAGAGTAGTGATTAATCCACAGGAAGTGATGATGGCGCTAAGCCCTGAGGAGAGACGAATACACACACAGACACACACACACAGAGACACACAAAGAGGACAGCCAAGAGAGACGGGCCTCTTGTTGTCATGCGTTGACTTTAACAACTTCTTATGCTTCATAGAAACACATACTCTGCGTAATCACAAGGCCATCCTCGTTTTTTTAGAGGAACATTACTCATGTTCTTTAGTTTTTGAGTGCAACTAGCCTAAGAATTAAGGTCATCTGCTCTAACCCATCTCCTGCAGTTGAACTTCTCGCTTTAGGGGTTAGGAGGAGAAACCACTTGTGTATTATCATGGGATATTAAAGACAGGAGTGAGGTGCATCCAAATCCTTCATCCTTCATTTTCTTTAGCTTGCTCAAATGAGCCCACACAAGTCTGCAAAAGCTTGAGATGCCTGTTAGGCCCTGCCACAATATCCTGTTTCAACAGGAAATACGTGCTGTCAAACAGTCGCTGCATTGTGACTTTAAGACCTTTACCAGATCTTTAAGTCCCACCTTGACCTTCATCGGCATTAAGGACCGCTTTGTTTGCTGGGGCAGCGTCACCATGAATAGAAGCCGTGAGGATAAAATGTGTGTCTGGACTTGTTAGATCATAGTGGAACAGATCAGTCCGTAGTCATACGCTATAATAGTGGCTGAAGAGCAGATCTGGATGAATACTGACATACTACTAATAATTGATATTTATATTTGAGTTGTACTTCTTCATCATACCTCAACAGGCATAAAAAATATCAAAAAAGTATCAATTGGTACAAACTCAGCTAAACAGCGTTTAAACCCCAAGAACATTTTTATATAGTGTAGGTTTTATAAACCTTTTGTCTGATGTGTGGGAGAGATGTACATAACTTGATGCACGAAGCATTTACAATATTTTCATTTCGATGGAACATAAAGTTCTCGAATTGAACATTTCACATCATAAAACATCAGTGACAAGCTGAAACAAGCTGATCCCCAGAATATTTATGACTCTGTCACATAGTTAGAATAGTGTGAAATAAAATGAGTTTGACAACCTTGAATCTAAAAACTGGATGTTAAGGGGTTAACAATGGATTAAACAACTTTTTGTTACATTCTAACAATTTATTTAAATATTGTGACAAAAATGATATAACAGTGTTTTGTTCCATAATTGATTATTTTAAAAACTACTGAAGTATAAAATTGAATGTCATTGTCCCGTCCTCGTCCAGCAGTATAAAAAGGGAGAAGCGCCCTCCATCCCCTGAAGATGATGACATCATCATCTTGTCAGATAACGACTCCCCCAGTCCCCCGATGAACGGCTTGAGCCATTTTAAGGAACTGGACACGGACCTGCTCATGGTGAGATGTCATATTTTTAATGCCACCGTTCTGCTGAGATGGATCTTGGGACAAGGTTAAATGTTGACATATCTTTAATTATTCCCTTTTTAATGTGTTTTAAATGTAAACACAGCAAGTTAGTTCAGTGTCAAGAAATTATTTCTAAACTCAGTCCAGTGTTTTAGTTCACAGACTGAACACTGGTGTGTTGTAATGTGAGTGGTGTAAGTGATGGTACAATCTGTCGACCATAGAAGAGCAGCCCAGCGGAGAGGGAGCGCATCATTAAACAGCTGAAGGAGGAGTTGAGGCTGGAGGAGGCCAAGCTGGTGTTGCTGAAGAAACTTCGACAGAGCCAGATACAGAGGGACACGCTCCAGAAGGTAAACAGAGATCACACGCAGTCCCACAGCACCGACTTTTACTTTAAGCGTTCTTGTTTGTTGTTTACTACCTTTCTCCGTCTCTTTTTCTTTCAGCCCTCCGCTGTGTCCGGCTCCTCTGCTCCTCCCCCTTTAATCCGAGGAACAATCACGAGCAATAAAGGCTCCCAGCAGGTTGGTGCTCTACTATCACGCACAGAAAGTGCACCAGTACACCAGCGTGACTTTCCACTGTAGCTCACACCATTTTCTGATGATGTTTTTCTCTGAGCAGATTTTGCCAGGCCGGAGTTCAGGCACGGTCATCCCTCCGCCGCTCGTCAGAGGAGGGCAGCAGGTGTCATCCAAACATGGCTCCCAGATCATAATGCCGCCTCTCGTCAGGGGGGCACAGGTGAGTCAAGGGGTAATGTTAACAATACTATTAGTACACTAAAATATTAAGATAACATTTTAATGTTATATGTATGTATAATCTCATCTTCGTCAGGGCAATCTTAGCCTCTGTTGTACCTTCTTACTGCTGTTTTTCTACCCTCCAAGAGTGAACTGTAGGGAGATAATTACACCTAAACATAGAACTTATGATCTCTCTTTGCGCCTGTCTCTCCCTGTGTGTGCCCTTTGCCTCGATGCTTTTGCTGCCCCCTCCCCCTTTGTCCTCCACTGCCTTTGTCTGTGATGTCCCTCCGTGTCCCCCCTCTCATCGTCCTGGTTAGCCCATCTCTGTATCTCCACAGCAGATCCAGGCTCTCCGCCAGCAGCAGCAGCAGCAGCTGGCTGCCTCTGGAGGTTCAGGTTCAGGACCCCCTCCTCTGCTGCTGGGCCCTCGGACCTCCGCACCTGCCGGCCAGGGCCAGAGAGGCATGGTCCAGCAAGGCCTCATCAGAATTGGCAGTAGTGCGAACACTCTGGTCAGTATCTCACAGGTGCTTACAAATAAAAATATATGCACAACTGTGTTTTATCACCCAGAGTAGAAGAAATGTTACAGGGTCCTATTTGAGGAGAAGGAGATGTAAACAGGATTTTTTTACACTTTAATGTATTTGTAAAGTTATTCATAGTATAAAGTTTAATGCAATTTTCATATTACATTAATTTCCACATTCAATTGACCACATTTCAGTGAAAAATCGTGATATATAACAACAAACACACACTCATTTATTCTGACAAGCACTCCAAGTAATCCAGGCTCATAAAGTAAGACAGTATCACATTTGATATAATTCTACAATATTGAGGTGTAGAAAAGTGTAGTGGAAATAATCTCTGCTAACGGTTTTAATTGACAACCAATTGGGAGCCTGGCAGGTTTTCTTCTGCACAGGATAACCTCGTGGTTTGTCAGAATTCAAACACTTACTTAATTCAATGATCAGGCATTTAACTGTGACCAACAGAAAAAAGAGAAACTTTCTTTTACTTTGATATCGGCATTTGGAACTAAAGACAGTAAACACAGCAGGACCTTTAGGGACTACACTTACTAGTAGGTAGGCGCAATACATAAAAACAAAAATAAAAACAAAAAAAACCCGGTTCAACAAATATGTATCTATAACTGCATCTGGCCATAGAAATCAGGCACCCATCATAAAGGTATTATCATCATTCCCTAATGTTAGCTGACATTGGCTCACTGTGCCATTAGAGATCATGGAATCTGAACCCTTTGCAGTGGTGACTGTTGTTTTGTACAGAAACAGAGAACAGCTGTGCTTGCAATTATTTTTATAATACCATTGTCTTGAGATCAGAAGTTAATAATTGTTATCTTGAGATGACAAAGCTTGGTTTCTTGTGATCATGAGTCACTTAACTCCAAACTGCGTGTCTGGTTCATTTGACCACAGCTGATTTCAGCCTTTAAAATACTGTCATGACTGTCAGGGAGGATCCATAACTGAACAATTATTAAGGTCAAGTGTTTTATGCTTTTTTGTACTTCACTGGAGCAGACAATCTGATTTTATTGAATCCAAAGATGAGAGGCTGACACACGTCTGCTTCAGCCAACTGCGGCTCAAATAAAGCCTTTATATGTATATATTATTTATGAATAACAAAAACATTATTACTGTCATCCTCTTTACTGTGAGACTTAGAAGGCCATCCCATTGAACATAATGACCCCACAACATCTAAATATAGCCCACAGGCACTTGTTTACTGTAAACAAACTATAAATAATCATATAATTAAACAATAAGAAGAAACAACATTCCATTTTCTCAAGATAATTAACACGTAATGTTGAGATAATGGCATTAAAAATGTAAACTTAGCTGTTCTCTGCTTCTGTGGATCTAAATTTGTGAATTTAATACAATACAGAAGACCTGTTAGGTTTGGTTACAGCTTTAAACCAGTATTATTACCTGTTTAAGTATGTTAGAATGTGAATTAGCTTGTTAAACTGTTGACCAAAGGGTGAAAATAGAAACAAACAGGTTATATGGCAGACAGTCAGAAGAAAGTCAAAGTAACCTCAGATTTGTTATTTTCATCATTGTTTAGTGAGCAGGTGGTTCAGCTGCAACATGTCTGTGAATTAAATCATCTGGTTACTGTATAAACAAATCCAGGCTTTACTCTACAAATACTTAGATAAATTCATAACAGTATTATAAGCTATAGTTCATAATCATTTAGTAACCACACATTTGTGCATTGCAGTATATTTCTTCTGTTTAGTGGCTCTCTCCAACTACATACATTTACTCAGGCACTGTTCTGAAGTACCAATTTGAGGTACTTGTACTGTACACGAGTATTTCCATTTTATGCTACTTTGTACTTTCTCTCCGCTGCATTTTTTTACTCCACTACAGTCATTTGATAATCTTGAAAAACTTGCAGATTCAGATTGAAATAGCAAAATATAACCAAGAAATAAGCTGGATGTATTATTATTCCCCAAGATAAGATTTCTGCATCGCCTGTATCGTTATTAGAGTGACATAGACACAAATTAATAAATAATTATAATCCAGTAACATGATGTATAATAATCTGGAATGAGCCATTTGGCATAATGAATACTTTTAGTACTTTAAATATTTGTTTACGCTAATACTAAAATATGTCATTGCTTATCAAAGGCGTCACCATCCAGTTTGAAGAGCTCCTCCTCGGGAAGCAGCGGCATGTCTGTGGTTAGCATGAATGACTCTCCTGCCAGCCGCCAAGCTGCAGCTAAACTTGCCCTGCGGAAACAACTGGAGAAGACCCTGCTGGAAATTCCCCCTCCCAAGCCCCCTGCCCCAGAATTTAACTTCCTGCCCTCTGCAGCCAATAACGAGTTCATCTACCTTGTTGGACTGGAAGAAGTGGTACAGAATCTGCTGGATACCATCCACAGAGGTGTGTGGGGATTCTGTTTTCATGGATTCTGTTTACATATTGTAGAGCTAAAAATTATTTGTCGATTTCTCAATGAGTGGATTAACATTTTTTGCCATTAATCACTACAGCGAAAATAGCATGTCAAAAAGTCACTCACTTCTCGCTATGAAGTGTGAGGATTTGTTGGGGGGTTTTTGTACATATGATAGTAAAGGGAATATTCCCAAGTTTGAACTGCTGGTCAGAGAAAACAAGCCTTTTTGTGATATCGCCTCAGTCTTTAGTCAGTTTTGATGGTAATGATAAATTCATAGATAATGAAAATAATAATTAATTCCAACCATAGACATTAGATTCAGTTGCTGGATATTTTTCAGACAAGCCGTTATCCCATTGTAAAACTGCCCATTGTTATAGAATTTAAATATTGTCCTTATTTAGTCAGGACATTTCATCATTTCAGTATCTGCTTACCTGCATCTGTTTCTTTACAAATACTTGTTAGACAGCAACTGAGCCCGTCTGTCCTTTTTTCAATCTGTGCCTCTGTGTCCTGTCTCTCTCCCCTTCAGGTAAGACAGGTGTAACACTGTCCAAGCCCGTTGTCAAAGAACCCTTCATCTGCACCCAGTGCAACACTGACTTCACCTGCCGCTGGAGGCAGGACAAGACAAAAGGTGGGGCGGTCCTCTGCGAACAGTGCATGTCATCCAATCAGAAAAAGGTCCTGAAAGCTGAGCACACCAACAGGCTGAAAGCTGCGTTTGTCAAGGCTCTGCAGCAAGAGCAGGAAATAGAGCAGCGTATTATTCAGCAGACGTCCTCATCCATCTCCCATAGTAGCTCCTCGTCCTCTTCATCGGCCTCTTCGTCGATGAAGGCAGAGCAGCTGGTGTCTCAGCAGCTGAAGCAGGCTCAGGCCAGAGCGTCCTCCCTGCAGCACCACCACCAGGCCAGCCGAGGAGCCAACCTTCTACACCATCACTCCATCAAGCAGGTTGGAATCTGTTTTTTTTTTCTTTTAGAGGAAACACATGTGCGGTAGATGCAGCTTTAACTCCAACCCCCCCCTCTCTGTGTCTCTGAACTTCCCCTCAGAGCTCCCAGGGCCAGCTGTCCCATGGTCTCTCATCAGTGGGGGTGAGGGGTGTCCCCCATTCCTTCTCGTCCTCCTCCCAGCTGCAGAGTGCAGTGGCGGCCGCAGCCTTGGTCAGCCGGCCAGGTAAGCATGCCCACGTTTCCCACCGCTCTGTCCAGAGTTCAAAGGTGAGCAGCAGTGGAATCGGCGGCGGCAGGAATATCAGCGGAGGTAGTGCCTCATCCACTGCATGGAAGAAGCAGAGCAACAGCAACACAGGTAGACTCACATTAATTACCGGCCCAACTCTGGCACCTGACACCTGCTCTCGTTCAAATTCCTGTCTGGTCCAAAAGCAGTCCTTGAACATCTTTTTTTTTTCTAGTAATAAGGAATCTTGTAGAAAAGTTTCAATCTAGTATAATCTCACACAGCAGAGGGAAAATAGAATACGGTTAAAGAGACATGCAGAAGGAAATGTTTTCGGACAAGGCAATCCCACTCTCCAAATCTCTCCCTGCCAGTGATCTCAATCTTCCTGCTTCAGCCCTTCAGTTTGGTGGTTTATCCTTTTTTTCCCTGGGTGTCACCACTTTACCTTTCCTTTGTGTGTGTCTGTGTGTCGTGGGGACATGGGTGTTTATGTCAAATCAAACTGCATTTTTTTTTATGATTCAACAACAACAAAAAAAATGCATGAAACTTGACAGCAAGCAGGTTAGTCCACACCTTGACCTGCCGCTCTGTTGCATGTTCGCAGGAGTCACTATGGCCTACGTGAACCCCAGCCTGACAGGACACAAGACGTCGGCCACTGTGGACGCTCGTCAGAGGGAGTACCTGCTGGACATGATCCCCTCTCGCTCATCAATCTCGCAGACTGCAAACACGTGGAAATGATTTAAACAGTGCTCTATTATTCATTATTAGTTTTTTCCCAAATTCCTCAGCTCCAATAATACGGTCAACAGCAACCCCTGGAGGACTGTTTAAGCAAATACAATCTCCTAAAGTGAAGAAACGTTCCTTCCTTACCTTTGTATGATTTTTTTTTCTTTTTTTTTTCTTGTTTTCTGTTGTTTATTTTGAGATCCGCTGGTCTTTGGTTATTGTGCAGAAAACCATCTTGATTTGACTGGGGAAAAGAAAAAACAAATACTTGAAGGGCTTCCCCCTGTGTACTCATGTCCTCCAGACGGGGTGCTTCAATGATGTGTGATAAGAGGTTACGTCTGCATTCAGTACTTTGATAAAGATTTGTACTCTGTTCTGGGCTTAAAAGCTCTTTCTGCCATGATGTGGGTCAACTGACCCAACCTTTTGACACTTGAATGGTTGTAGTCATACCCAAGAGTTCGCATTCAACAGGATACACATTTATTTTAAGAGAAAGCAAAATAACGAAGTTGTAAAATTTTCAGTACATCACCCCTGTAGTGAAAGGTTTGAATTCATTTTGTATTTACAGTAAGTTATTTTGGGTTTTTTTGACTGATGTTTAAAATCACTCTGTATATTGTGGTTTTCCACAAATGAAGAGTTTATTCTAGCATTGTTTTCTTTGTTTGTTCTTTTATTTCCAGTTAAAAGCATGCCTTCCCGTAACTTCTCTGTTCATTTTTGCACCTATGCTGAAAAAGCATGGTGTCGTTAATTCACCTGTAATTACCATCTGTAATTTACTTATTTTATATTAATGTCAACATTGTAAGATTATTTTGAGTGTTATGTCTTCGCTGAGAAAATGCAACATCAGAAGGAGCTGAATTTGCCACACTGGAGCCAGAGATCACACCTGTTTTTTTTTGTTTCTTTCTTCTCCCAACCATAACCTTGGTAAACTGCGGCACATGCCGAGCCCTGAATCAGTTCTTAAAGTGAATATCTCCCAGCTATCAAGACCCTGGAAAACACAAGACCATCTTAATCTTGCACCCCTCACAATATTGCATATTTTCTCTGCTTCCCAATCTTAACGGCATTGTACAAACCTATGTTAAAATTTATTTGGTTTACTTTTTTCCTAGCTCCTGAAGAAATAATAAAAAATCTAAATTTTAAACTGTTTTCATTCATTACATGTGGTGTGACATTTCATCTAGAAACACATGGGATGTTGATAAGATGAGCGTTTTGGTGATCTAAATTTCTCATATGATCAGGTATGTTTAGGTCATATATATATTGAAAAAGAAATCTGTAGCACCTTACTCATTACAGTTGAACTCTTTTTCAGAGGCGCGTGTGGGCGAGCTGCACTGTCAAACAAATACTTCTCCATTCGATGCTGACAATGTAACTAACATACAAATAGATCGAACCTGTCTGATCGGTTTCTAGTACTTGAGTCATCAGCTTCAGGGTTTCTTCGGTGAGATCAGTGAGGACCTGGCGTGTAGTATCCTGATTGGCTGCATCACCACCTAGTATGACAGTGACACTGCTCTCAAATGTGAAGCGTGTGGTGAAAAGCGGTTAAAACTGCACAACACATCAACAGGCCATAGTGATTCACATTCAGATATCCTTTATTTGTCTCACAACGGGGGGGATTTACGGCATAACAGCAGCGCAACACAGTGCAGAAATAGACAGATGCAAGACATAGAATAAAATAACAAAACAAAAATAGAAAATTAGAGAAAATTAAATATGAGTAATAAAAATAGAAGATCCAAGACAAATGATTATAACTGTGACAGTAAGTATACCTGAACATATGATGTCTATACTTAGTGGTGTAAGACGAAGGTCAACAGGATCGCCAACGACCCCAGCCAGAGACTGCTTGTTGAGCTTATTACTGGAACTTGCGCCTAATCCTAGTATCACTTTAGCCGACTTCCGTTACTACCTTTTAACGTTTACATCTTGTTACCTGTTTCTGTTCATATATAGTTTACATCTACATTTATAAATATTCATTAATACCATTCATACCTAGTTGTGTCCCTGTTAAGTCTATGGAAGAAAAGGACCTCAGCCACAAAACTAGTGGCTGGGTGTTTGTTAACAGATTGAGGTATGTAACACAAACAAAATGTGGTTAAACAGTCGAGCACCCAGTACACGCAGGATAGAAGTGAACACAGTGACAAGCTGATCAAGGGACAATCACACCTGCATCTGGTGTGAGCTGTGGATGTTTTTAAACACTGTCTGTGAGGAGGGAGCCAGGACAGAGGTAAGGGATGACACCCACTCACCCATTAATCAGGCACAGAAAATGACACTAATTGACGACAAGGTCCATAACAATGTTTACATTTTTGCAGCTATCTTGCAAACAGCTTTGTTTAGCATCAAAAATGATTTTCTTAATTTCCAGTTAGAAAGAACTCGGCCAGTTGTTCCACTCATTTGTCAGGATCCTCTACAGACTTCTTTAAAATATAATCAAAACAACTTAAACATGTTAATTATCAGGATTCTACAAGTCAATAATGTTTTCATAAAAATAGGAAATTTCCCCCCCAAGACAGCAACAACTAATGAACGCCTTGAAATATCAACCTGAAATGTGACTCATGTAGAGGATTTTTTGCTAAGCTCATGTACTGTGCTCATCCTCAAGGGAGTGACACAAATGCAAAAAGATTCACTATCATAATTGGATCCATTGATTTGTACAAAATTCAATTTGTATGATCTCAGGTCACGAATCAGACATGCATAAGATCTGGAAATGATTGATTTAAGCAGATGCGACTTATTAAAACACATTTAAACTAAATTTTAAGAAAATGAACCATATGCCCACAGAGCTGAAAGGTTTTCAAGCACATTCACTAACGTGACTAACGTCGACCTTACTGTGACCAACATTCAAGTCTGTAGTCTGGCACTCTTAACCTTTTTTTTTTTTTTTTTTTTTTCAAATATGCAACCTCAGTTAACATCTATATCTCCATTTATCTTCAAATGTTACCAAAGTTGAATCTTCAGATACAAGATCAAATGTTTCAAATGGTGCTGGGATCAATCCAACAGTGAGTACAAAAATATATTCTTGTTCTGATTTATACTGTATGCTCACCATTTCCTATTCCATCTTATTTTCATTGAAATATCATCTAAATATCTGCCAGTACTGTCAAAAACAGCAGCACTGTGTGTAACTTTTCAGGATTTTATTGTCTGTTGTTAAACAGAAACAAAATGACTGCTTCAAGTCGTAAAAGGGTGTGATAAGCTCGTCTACCTGGTGGCACACTGTCAGGGCATACAAAGGTCATGGGCTCAAATCCTGAGGTGGCAACACTACTTGCCAACAATCTGACAATGCTATACTATTTATAAAATACACCATATAATCACATCAAATGCTCCTAATGTGCTTGGCTCCCACTCACTGCCACATTTTACATGTTGTCTTTTTTCACTTCAGGTTGAACTTCACATAATTGATGTACTGTACCATTGTAGTTCTGAATAGTACCAGAGTACCTGATTACACAAAATAGGAGCAAGGCAATATGAAATATACATTACATTGAAAGGTCCTATATTTTGAAAGTCTCTTTGCTGTAAATATTTCTAAACGTATTGATACTGTCACTTAATTAGAGGATCTAAAGACTTTTCCCACACCAGAAATTGGACAAAATCTTTTGTTTTTCCAAGTACCACCAGCTTACAACCAGTTCCATTTTATCATTTTCTTTACTTACCACTGAATTTTGTTTCAGTTTTTTGAACAGTCACTGTATTTCAATACACAAATCTCATACTGTCCTCA
>JAOXYL010000071.1:14100439-14110804 GCA_028564955.1 Terapon puta
CATATGTTGGGGCTGTAAAATCAGCTTAAAATATATGATACCCAGTGTGATCAACTGTTTAAATCACAGCCTACCACGGCTAAACACAAGCACATTATTAGATCGTTATGATACAAATAGGACAAGTAAAATAATTAAAGTGACTAAATGCTGGTTTAAGGTGATATACACATTTGCCACCTGTCGCACTACAGCATCTCAAACAATTTGGCCTGTCGTCCTCCTAATCTTGGTGTAAACTGTATCAACACAAATGCACAGGTGGCTTTCCCAGTTAAAACAAAGCTCAGTTTACAACACAGTGCAGATGAGTTCATCCTGAGTTCAGGATGCTTCTACTCCACTATCATTACATTGCAAATAGTGGTGTGCTTCTGTATTATGTCCTGATTGTCATATATAGCACCTTTAGTTTTATGGAATTTTAAATATGAAAAATGACAGCCCCAACATAACTACAGAAAGGTACATATGCATATTAGTCACACTCACCATAATCATCATATCCATCGCGGTAGCTTCCAGAGCGTCCACCATATCCACCCTGACTCCTGAAAAAAACAAACAAATTAATGCAAATTAAATGTTGTCCTATACAAGCAACTGTCAGAAATGTCAGCTGCGGATTATACACCTACCTATTATCTCTGTAGCCGCCTGAGGAGTATCCTGCACTCCTGTATCCACCGCCACCACCAAAGCTCCTCTCGCTGTTTCCGAAGCTTCTGTCACCGCCATAGCTCCTCCCCCCATATCCTCCATCTCCATTATATCCTCCACCTCCAAGAGAGCGCAAGTATTTAGATTCTCAATGTGATGGTCAGGAACACATATTACACATGTCAAGCCAGGTCTCACCTCTGGCATAACCTCTCCCACCTCTTCCCCTTGATTCGAAGCCTCCTCTGCCGCCTCTTGGCCGTGATGCGTAGCCTCCTCTGGAACGTCCTCCTTTTCCTGCTTCGTCCACACGGATTGTACGTCCATCGATGATCTGCAACACAAGTGTAATAGTACATAAGAATCCACATAAGATAAAATGTCATTTCCAATGCATGTTTCACCCTTACTAGAGTAAGGGCAAGTAAGACTCATTTACCTTTTCGTTCATGCCATCCATTGCATCTTTTGCATCTTCTGGATTTTCATACTTGACAAAAGCAAAACCACGAGATCTGCCAGTCTCTCTGTCTCTGATCACGTCAACTAGTTGAGAAAATGAAATAAAAAAAACAATTTGTCACAATCAACCATCTCTAAGAACACATTTGGGAACTGCACTTATTTATAACCAAACACAAGGCTGCAAGAAACTAACCTTTCTCGATGGTTCCATATTTGCCAAAGTAGTCAGACAGAGTATCCTCGTTGGTCTCGTAGTTCAGACCCCCGATGAACAATTTGCCCTCGTCCGACATGATCACTGTATGGGGGGGGAAAAAAATCCATAATCACCTTGAGCCAAACAAACAATCTGAAGAAAAAAAAACATTGATAAATAAAACATCTGGCTGAAAACATCTAACGTCTATGAGGTGATGTGTCAGGAAACGAGACAGCTTTGTCCACTTTTTTTGTCAAGGATGGAACCTTAGTAAACAGGCCCAGTTATCACAGTGCCGCTTGGACGCTTCCAGATTCTCCTAGTGGCCACTCTGGGTACTGCAACAAGAATCCAGTGACCCAACAGCTTCCCCCACAAACGCAGAGAATATAAACGTCTTTTGCGTATGGGCCAGACAAAAAAAATTCCTATTGAACTGAATAGACACGATCCTCGGCTGTGAATCCAGCTCAACATCCATAGGTGCAATTCAAATTAATTCAACAGCGTATGACCCTTTAAAATAAAAACCAGGCCCGCAGCTGAAAGAATGCGGCAGGAGTTAGGCCGCGTGTGTGTGTGCGCGCGGCGGGGGAAATTCTTTCAGGATTCACCCACATAGTTATCACAATAACTTGAAAGAATGGCTTAAGTCCAAACGAATGAGAACAGATTTAGAGCTGAATGTTTCTTTATATTTCTTGTAGATTACAGTATTCAGATGCCGTAGTCGAAAAAAAAACCACGTGCGATGAGATTAATGAAGAAATCAATCATTTTAATGTTGCCGAACGAGTATTTGTACTAACGATTGGCCTCGTTTACGCTGCAGGCAGTAGGCCTCAGGCCGGTGGACGTGGTGCCGTTCACACGGCGGATTAGCTCGGTGGCCTTTTTCTTTCCAGCGCCATTTTGTAGCAGTGAGCTCGTGCTCCTCACTTTGTTCCAATGACCCACTTAGCATTTAGCTTCAGATGCTGCCTTGTCTCAGCATTACATAACGATGCCGAGAAAACAAGAGCCGTCGAATACGCGACACTTTACACCGCGGTATATACACACATCGTTCTTTTTGATGGAAACAAAAAGTCATTTTAACACCGTATCATGTTGTCTGGTTTATTTGCGAGACAATTATCGACTGATTGCTAATAAGTGTGTTACACGTGCTGATGCTTAATTTATACGAACTGTATCGTGATCATCTGTAAATAATAATTGTTAAACATTGATTACCTTTTCACGGTTGATAGCAAGCAGAAGGCGCACGAGGTTGCAGGTCGAATGGGAGATGAGTGAGCGCGCGCTCCGCTTTTCACTGCTGCGTGATGACGTCTTCTTCTTTTGGTTAATTGGCGGGGAACGAGGCTACATGGCGGCTCAACATCGCCACCTGCTGTTACTGGCTGTGAAACAGCATGAAGTTCAGCTGTTTGATTCGATTTCGAGTCGAAAACGCAGATACCTTTTAGTTAACAAGTGACTTTTGAGGAATAAAGTACAACTTTTATGAAACTGAAACAGGTGCTAAATCAAATAATTTGTACTATATTAGTATTTTAATGCTTAATGTTTTCCACACACTGCCTAAATCCTCCTCCACAGATTATGGTAATATATTAATAAATAATTAAGTAAAGGAATAAATATTCTTTCATGGCCAACAAGTGTTTGTAGCTTCAGTAATGAGCTCATCAAAAAATAGCAAATACTAATTTAGCTACTGGAATCATCATACAGATATGAATGCAGATGAACTACTAGCAAGCTTCTGCAAAATGTTATTAAACCACCACTTTAATTACATGTAAGATACGGGATTCCTTTAATGCATCCACATATGAACTGAATTTATACAACTAATCTAATAATATAGGTCCGATTGAGAAAGTATGTCTTTTGGGATTATAGTAGTTAGCAGTTAGCACACACATGGTCAAGTGTGAATACATGATCATTATTTATAGATGTGTAAAAACATGTAAACTCAACAATCAGCTGGATATGCATGTAAGAAATTTCTGAATCATTAAAGTCTTAATTGTTTTGTTATTATAGTTGTGTCTTAAGAAATAATAGTGTCTCTAATAAAGAGAAATGAGTAGCCCAGTGCAGATAGACTACAAGTTCAGACTTCAGTAGACATCATTCATTTGGGTAAATTTGATGGTTTAGACCTTAGCAGACAGATACATTGGTGAAAATAGCAATACTAGAGTAATGAAATACTGTTTAACAAGTAATAAATCTACTGCATTTACATCAATTCAAGTAAAAGTGTTTGCATTAAAATATACAAACAAAATTAAAAGTTGCAGAGTGTCCTATTCTAGAATAGCACGTATCATGTTATTGGATTATCATTATTGATACACAAATGTACATCACTTTAAAGGTAAAGTCTGCAATTCTAAGCCAATACAAATTGGCTCAATTTCCATAAATATCTCCTTATAGTCTGCTAGCTGTCTATCTGGAAAAAAATCTGGTGTTCATACACAACCCTGGAGGAGTAAATGGAAACAAATAGAGTGGCTCTGTGGGATCATTTGGGTTGAACATTCGGATGTCTGTCTGTCACTGGTGATTGTCAGTTTCATAACTGGTGTGTCAAAATCAGTAAATATGAATTCTATCTCGCAAATCCCATAACCGAATTAATTTGGTTGTTTAAAGTTAAAATAACAAATTTATAATCATAATAATGACAAGATAAAATCAGTCACTCAAAAATAAAGGGAATAGAATATTCAACAATAAATATACATAGATAAGAGCGCAATGAATAATAAGCATAATCATAATAAACAAAATAATGAAATAATGATGTAGTAGCATCAATAAATGGCCTTTTTAAAAAGATACGTTTTAAGAAGTGATTTAAATCATGTCACAGATTCTGAAAGCTTAAGATTGTCAGGCAGGGAGTTCCAGAGCTGAGAGAACTTGAATGCAAACATTCAGTTACCTTGTGGTTTAAAGGTAATTAATAAAATCTTACAGCAGTTACAGCAGTCTAACCGAGAAGACATAAAAGCCTGAATGACCATTTTTAGGTCAGGCAGACAGAAAAGACCAGATTTTTGGTTGGTCAGTTTGTAAAAACAGGACTGCACGACTGTAGTGATGTGTTTCTCAAATGCAAGGTCACTGCCAAAGATTACATTCAGGTTTCTGGCTGCCGGTTTAACGTATGTGGCCAGCATGTTATAGAGTAAATACTGATAAACTTTCTTTCTGATAAAGCTTTCTTTACTGTTTTTTAAAAGAATGTATCTTTTTGTGTTATCGGCATAACAGTGGTGTTGATTTTTTTGTTTATGTATGATATGGCCAGTGGTAACAGGTAGATGGAGAACAATAGGGGGCCAAAGATGGTATCTTGGGGGACACAACAAGTCCGAGGGGCCAAGAAGAGGAGGCCTCATGAACTACTATTGAGAAGGTTCTGTGAGATAAATAGGATCTGAATGAGTCTAGGGCAGTGTCTCTGATTCCAATCCACTTTTCCAGGCAATCTAAGAGGATGAAATGATCAACTGTGTCAAAGGCTGAGGTCAGATTGAGAAGAATTAAAATTGAGCAGCAACAATCAGCTGCAAGTAAGAGATTGTTTGCTACATGGATGGGGGCAGGTTCGGTGCTATGGTGTACACAGAAGCCTATTTGATATTAGATATTATGATTATTCATAAAAGACATCAACTCAGAGTGAATAACCTACTCTATTTTTTCTATTAGAAAGGTAATTCATAAATGGGCCTAAAATTCTAAAAAAAAAAATTTTGCTTCAGTTCCTTGGTGTTTTTACTTATCCGGGACATGCTGTGAGTTGATTTGACTTAACAGATTTTTTTTAACTTAGCATGTGCTGTTGAAGGTACTAAGTAAATTCTCAGTGGATCTGTCAGGTTTTGGGGTAGCCTATAGTCAAATGGTGGGATGAAATTTGTCAGCACAGTTGGGGTTAAATATATGATAAGAAACATATATGGACATCGGAGCAGGAGTTGGAATGAAGGTCATAAGTATAATAGTAGCGTTATGATGAGAAACACACAAGCTGGCCCCACAAAGGTCAATACTTTCAAGAATCACACCACAGGAGAGTACAGTGTCTCGGTTAGGGCCCTTTGAATGAGTGGGACCCTCAACTGAGTCAGATTAAAGAGGAAAGAAGAACTAATGGGGCAACATACATCAAAATAGGCATAAAAAGTTCAAATTTGCAACAATAAATGGAACAAAATAATGTCAAAATATGTACATTCTGATGCCACATTGCAAAAGAATAGTAAAGGATTATTGTATTTTATTTTAGAGAGGACTGCAAAAAACAACATGAAAAATAAGTAAACAGTCGAAATGCAATGAAGAAGAATCAGGCTGGTGCGCATTATCGATAGCGGAAATGAGCTGGAATAACATTTATCAAAATCTGAGTACATTATCCTCATTTTATTGTCGCTTTGACGTTAAAGTAAAAAAAAATCCAAAGGTGGCGATAATGCTCCTGAGAGGTATTTGGTTCAACGAAGAAGACGATATGGGCGGGGCGTAAAAACATTTCCGGACGAAGAAGCCGCATCACTGCCGTGACGTCATCGCATCATAGGAAGATGGCGGGGTCCAAGGTGAAGCAGGACATGCCTCCTCCGGGAGGCTATGCTGCGTTTGATTATAAGAGAAATCTACCGAAACGAGGACTGTCCGGTACTTCTATCTCACACACGCTCAGTTAGAGAGACACTCAGACACACAAAGACTTCTTCAATGTGTTCAGATGACATTAAATACTCACTGAGCAGATGCTAATGCTAACGGGTCAGTGTGACTACTCATATACTAACCTGCTAAACTAACACGTTTAAGTGAAGGATTAAAATTCATGATGTAACATGGAGGAACACTATGTGTTTTGACGTGATAAAAAGAACGACATATATAAGTGTCCAAATAATATTTATGTTAGATTAGTATTGACAGTTGCGATAGCTCCTTGCTAACAAGCTAACAATCGCAGCAGGCTGTTAGCAGGTTTTGTTGTTCCATTTTTCAAAATAAGCCTTATAACAGATGCAATGTAGTTCATTACAATAGCTTTAGATTCACACAGACAGCCTATCTGCTGTGTGAAAATGAGGCCAATGAGTTAAACTGATATTCTTTAAATTGCTGCCTCTCTTTAATCCGAACCTTTAGATTATGTGTTGCTGTTTGGAGTCCCATCTGTGCTAGAATTACGTTGCATTCACACTACAGTTGCATGATGAATCACATCATAATTGCGATCAAGAACACTTTTTATGCAATCTTATTTCTAAGTGTTAATTAGTTTTCTGCATTTTCATGATTCAATTTAGCTGCATCAAAATAATCACTCCGTCTACAAATGACAACTCTGCTTTACATCATCTAATGCAGAACAGCAAACTATGACAGTAAGGAGAATAAACTCATGGCAACAAAGTATATATGAACTTTCCATGTTTATGTTGCCCATGCCATGCGTACAGTCACCATGATAGAAATACTATCGATATATACAATAACAGTCTGTAAATGAGTTTGACCAAATAGTGGCTTTGCTTGTATTGGTTGTGTGTAATCATATAGTTATTATTTTGAAGACAAATGAATGAAACTAGTGCAGTGTTGAGTCATAGACAAAGGAGAATATCAATAAGAATAGAGAGTGTATGTGTGGGTTTCACTTCACAAGTATCATTGAAAGTTTAGCAAGAAGATGTCGACCTACATGCTACATGTTTTCATCCACAGTAGGCTCAACTCCAAACGTCACTAACTTACTCACTCATCAAGATAACCAAATCCTGAGCTGATGAGGCAGCCTGAATAGCAAAATAGTATTATGAAGCATGTGACCTTGATTAATATCTTGAACTGATTATGACACTATGGCTTTTAATTACATATTATTCAATTTAATTCACGGTTAGTGTTGCGCATAGGACCTATGCTCAACATAGTTCATACCACAATGAAATGAATAACACACAGTAACAACAAGATAAACAACAGCCAGGCGACACATCAGGACGTCTAAAACTAAACTGTTTAATAGCATGGAATTCAACAAGACGACAGAATTAAAATTTAAAGTTTAATTGACCCTGACAAATGTTTTGTAATATGATGAGTCGACATAGATAGCGTGCACGTGACATAATTCTGGCATGAGTGTCGTGACCCCATACAATTCGTCCTGGAAGTGAAGGGTCATCCTGTTACTGAGAGCAGGAGACGGTCCTTTTTTAACCAGCAGAGGGAGACAAAGACCAGTATCTGTCTGCAATGGCTAAAAATCTTAATTCATCAGTTGAATAGGATCACATTTTTCATATTTGTTGGTAATTTATGTAATTTTTATGGTGGAATAATTTTGAGAGACAAAAAAATTACTGCTTGTATATCACATCATATTTCACAGTGATCAATAGTACAATGTTGTCTTCAACTGTCACCATTCTCTAACCAACAGGTTATAGCATGTTCGGCATTGGTATCGGCATCTTAGTGTTTGGTTACTGGAGGGTCTTTAAGTGGAACAGAGAGAGGAGGTAGGATCATCCTTCAAATGTTTTGGTTTTATATATTGGTCACACTCTGTATAATATTTTACAGTCAGCCCAGAGCTTGTGGTGATATGTGCTTGTGTATTGCAGACGCTTGCAGATTGAGGAGATGGAGGCCAGGATAGCTCTGATGCCTCTCCTGCTGGCAGAGCAAGACCGAAGGTGACTGTAAAAAAACCCCCAAATGTCCGGTTACTTTTTAAATCCTGTGATCACTCTGAAGTTGTAACAGTCTGAATTTCTCCTCTGGTCAGGGCCTTACGGATGTTGAGGGAAAATTTAGAAGAGGAGGCGATTGTCATGAAGGACGTTCCAGATTGGAAGGTAAAGAACCGTGACCTCCCTGGTCTCTGTTGTGACTACACTGTTATTATTTATTATATTATACTTATTTCAGAATTTCAGGTGTTCTTCAAAAATCTTGTCCTGTCTTTATAGGGAAATTAAATGTTTGCATGAATACCAGTATAAAAATATAGACATTTGATTTTAAAGGAAGTGTTCATCCTCATGAGTTAATTCTGTCAGCATATGTTGACTGTGGTACACGGTTGTACTGTGGATCACGTCTCAAGACTAAGCTATATTTTCACATTTGAGTATTAATTATTCCCCAAAAAGTGTATCACTAAATTGATACCTGATTCACAGTGTAGAGTGTGGGATTTAGGAGAACCTATGAGCAGAAATGGCGCATAATGTTATGTTCAGAATGTTCAGAATCGTTGTCTTTGTTAGCTTAAAATGAAACATTCCTATCAACAGAGGGAATAAATCCACTTCCACAGTTTCCACTGCAGCGCAAAACAGAAACTGGCTCTCAAGAGGACCTTTGGCATTTTTACACTGAAGTGACAGTATAGCTATATAGAGCTATAAAGATGCGTTTCTTGCTCTCATTGAAATGCCAATAATACACCAATTTATTCTGCTATGCTTGCTACTGTATTTTATTCACACCAGTGTTCCTGCACTGACACAAACGGAGTCTCTCAATTACTTGTACAGGTTGGTGAGAATGTCTTCAGTACAGATCGCTGGGTCCCCCCTCTGACAGAGGAGCTGTTCAACCTCCGCCCACGTGAAGATTTTCTGCACAAGCGCTTTGGCTTCTTGTGGTATGTGTAAACACTACCCAGGCAAACGGCGTCCTGAGCTCCACCTTCCACAGCCAGCACCATGTGGACCTGAGCCCTTGCTCAATTCAGCTTGTAAATGTTCAATATTAAAAGTAACTTTTTTTCTGTACCTAATCCTAGTTGACATGTTGTCTTTTTTTCAACTGGCATATACCTGTACAAGATCATGTCTGGTACTTGTGCTTGTGCTGTTGAGCAGTTTTGAAGCAATAGTATATTACCCAAGTTATATTTTCTGCTGTATTATACGTCTCCAGGCTTTGTTTGTTGAGAAAACATGTACCTTTAATTGGTAGTTATGGCCATTAGGTTTTTTTTTTTATTTTAGAGCACAATCTCATCTCAGTTATTAAAGTAAGATCCACTCTTTTGAGCTATATTCAAATACTGATTACAAATACAGCAGGAATAATGCAGTAATATCTATTTTATTTCAAACTGAAAGGGCCCATTTTGAATGAGAACTTAAGCTGTAAGTATTTCTATAAATACCAAACCTTTACTTGTCATGGTGTATTTTTGCTGCTGTTAGGACTTTTACTTAAAGGATCGAAAAACATTTTTCCAAGTCACAAATTGAAGCCCACCTCATTATCCAGTTGTATTTATAGTATTATCACCAAATACATTTGAAATAAATGAAACCATTTTTCTTTGGGCTGATAAGCATCAAAAGAATATTTTGTTGCATAGAAAACTAAATAGTGTCTGAGCAGGAAGATTTCCATTTTTGGAATATGCACAGTCTGTGTTTGGGCTGTACAACTCAGTATTCAACTAGTCTCAAGTCTAACATGATAATATGCAGGGATCCTGTTTTTGGGTGCATCTGGCATAATCTATTGACTTTCATAAATCTGTCCATCTATACAACTTAAGATCGACTACAAATCTAATATGAACGTTACGATTCACAGCCTGATGGCTTTCAATATTGACCTGCAGTAGAAATTTTAATGTGGCAAAAAAAGTGCAATTAGCAGTTTATGGTTGTCAATCCTCCCACAATTTTATTTTTAAAAACTGCAGTACAAAAGGATTAAACAGCATAACAGTAAATGTAGTCTTAAATGTCTTAGTTACACTAATTAGTGTAATAGATGCAAGTCCATTAGTGAAAGGGACTCCTTGTTGCTCTCAGATGACAGATTTAAAAAAAACAAACAAAAAACTACCAAGCCACTCAGTCACTGGTGTACAGGTCCATCACAGCAGCTATTACCCTTGGAAAAACATTTCTCAGGCAGCAAATGTTTGATATTCACAAAGGCCTCCAACTTCTAGTTGGCAAGTTCCTCCCGTGTAG
>JAOXYL010000071.1:14131479-14142656 GCA_028564955.1 Terapon puta
TCCTCCTCCTCCTCCTCCTCTTCCGATTTCCATTTTTAGCCTGCAGAGGCCTCATTTCCCCCTCATTCAGAAGAACTGGTAAATTGAATTAAGGGACTCGCTGACGTTTCGATTAGCATCCTCAGGCTCACTCAGCCAAGACTGAGAGTATTAATCAGAAAGAGTTGAAAGGAGGGCAGTTGTGCTGTCTCTGTATGAGTGTGGATAACAATCACTGAGTCTTAAGAAAGCCTTCCAGTGTTAATTCCGCTCCTTATTAAATATTACGCCGTTTATCTGACAGCATAATGCGACAAAGAGATTCCTTGTTGCTGTGAAGCTCAAAGGGAGAAGAATCAATTACTGTCCCAGCAGGACTAACACAAGCTCTCAACAACGAAACATGACAACACAGATATGGAAACTTCTGCCTTATTGTGCTATTAAAGGAATGAGTTACGGGCTACAGCATTTTGAACACAAGCAATGGAAATTAAATTGATGTTGTGCAACCTAAACAATAACAGAGTACAGGGAGCACCAGGGTTCAGACACAATTGGTTTTGAAGGCTGATATTTGCAGTTTCACTTCTAAATTCTATTCTTGTCAGCAAGGAAAAGCTTTTAAGTAATTTGTTTAACTCATATTTCTTTTTCACGCTGTCAGTCAGTGTGCGTGTGTGCATGTCTAGTGGTTTTATGGCTCAGTGAGGTAGGACAAGTGGTTAAGGTTCAGTGCATTGAGCTTTTTTGGTTCAATACTTGGTTGGTTAATGCCACTCATGTCACCGTCTCTAAAACATCAAGGGAAAGAGGAAATGCGAAGTTAGAGAACGAACACATAAATCAGGAGGCAGACCCACCTCATTCACAACTAGAAACAAGCCAAATGACGCTCTGTCATTTGGTCAGCCCTCCTGAAATCTTTATAAATTGTTCAGTACATGACAGATTCCATCTCCAGCGCTGAGAGAAAGTTGCACTGATTATTAATAATCTTAAATCAATATTGGAATAATGTTTAGTGCATAAAGACATTACATCAGAATATATGTTTTAATATCTCATTATTGTTTGCTCCATCGACATGTAAGCAGGATTTCAATATTGGACATGGTGGAGTGAGAGCTCATTTTGACTGTTATACAGTTGTGTTCAAAATAATAGCAGTCTGACATGATTAACCAGATCATTACTACATGGCAAACAATTTACCAGTAGGTGTAGTAGAGTCATAGAAAACTAACGGACCCAACATTCTTGCTTCATGCTTGTGAGTCTGTGCAATTGAATAATTAATTGAAAGATGTGTGTAAAAACAAAATAGCAGTATGGAGTTCAATTAGTGAGGTCATTCATTCTGTGAAAAAACAGGTGGGAATCAGGTGGCCCTTATTTAAGGATGAAGCCAGCACATGTCATGCATGTATTTCTCTCTGAAAACCTGAGAAAAATGGGCCGCTCCAGACAATGTTCAGAAGAACAGCGCATTTTCATTAAAACATTGATTGGAGAAGGGAAAACATATACAGAAGTGCAGAAAATAATAGGCTGCTTGGCTATGCCAATGCTTAAAAAATGGAAAGCAAAACCAGAGAGACATGGAATAAAATGGAAAACAGCCATTCGAATGGATCGAAGAATAGCCAGAATGGCAAAGACTGAACCAATGATCAGCTCTAGGGAGATGAAGTCTGAAGTTACCCGCCAGTACTGTGACAACAAGAAGACACCTGTGTGAAGCTAACCTTTTTAGCAAGAAACCCCCGCAAACTCCCACTGTTAAAAAAAGATGTGCTGAAGAGAATACAATTTGAAGAGACTAACTAAAGAGAAATGTAGAAACATTTTGTGGACTGATGAAAGTAAGATTGTTCTTTTTTGGTCCAAGGGCAGACAGTTTGTCACATGACCCCCAAACACTGGAGTCAAGCCACAGTACACTTTGAAGACAGTGAAGCATGGTGGTGCAAGCATCATGACATGGGGATGTTTCTCTTTCTATGGTGTCGGGCCTATTTATCGCATACCAGGGATCATGGATCAGTTTGCGTATATCAAAATACTTGAAGAGATCATGTTGCCTTATGCTGAAGAGGCCTTGCAATAGGTGTTTCAACAAGACAACGACCCCAAACACACCAGTAAGCAAGAAGCATCTTGGTTCCAGACCAAAAAAATACAGTTATGGAGCGGCCAGCCCAATCCCCGGACCTTAATCCAACAGAAAACTTGGGGGTGGGGTGACATTAAAAGTGCTGCTTCTTTGGCAAAACCAAAAAATGCAGAGAAATTGTGGACTTGAATCATCCTGGGCTGGAATACCTGTTCACAGGTGCCAGAAGTTGATCAACTCTATGCAACACACCTGTGAAGCAGTGGTTATACAACTAAATATTAGTTTAGTGATTTACAGGAATGCTAAATACAAGAAAATATGTTTATAAAGTAAATATTAACATTTGCAAAGAAAAATGCAGACACATTTTCCTTCATTTTCTGCAAAGCAATTCAAATTGATTTAGAATATGATGTGCAGTGTTCCCAATGCATGAAAATAAAAACTATAATAAGGATTTTTAACTTTAAAATACATTGCTATTATTTTGAACACACCTATATATCCGTTCTATATGATGATTAGATATTCAATGTACAGAGACTTAATCTGTGAGTGCAACTATAAATGTGGTGGAGTTTAAACAAGTATTTCCTTCTTAAATTTAGTCTTTGGTTTGATTTGATTTATTTAGCAATCCAGGGGAAAAGATAATAAAGTGAGAGCACTCATTTCCAGAATTGCCCCTGGACGCTAAAAGTGAAGAGGTTTACAGCAGCATGAAATGTACCTTGAACTGTACTGAAGCACAGCACTTGACTAAATGTATTGCTGCCGGGGTCCTGGCCTCTTTTCTTGGCTGCTCTTCACCAGGATGTGCCTGTGTCTGCGGACCAGGCGGAGAACTATGTCCTGCTGTTGGTGCTGCTGAGTGTTTTTGCCGGGGGGACGCTGGTCCTGCTCTCCCTGCTGCTCCTCTTCTGTCACCGCTGCTGCATGGGTGGACGACGCTACTCCAGGTGGGTGCGCCCTGCTGAGTGACCACTGTGTGGGAGCTGCAAGCCCTGCCCATCTGCAAACACACAGGGATTACAGGAGCCAACGTAACTGTAACAGCAGTGGATTAAATCTTCACTGAATATGAATTTGAAAGTCGTGATTCTTTGTTTTCTGTGAAAGAACACACAGCGTAAAATTTATTTCTTCCCTTTCAGAGCCAGCGATGATCTTGAAAAGACAAACACCACCTATGCTGAGGATTCTCAGCCCACCCAAGGTCAGAGCTGTGCACTTTTTAAAGTTCATATGTACATGTGTTGTGCTCCACAGTCATCAGTAACTCCATTATTTGTTTGCCCTTGTCCTCATCGTCTCTCAGAGATCACCATTCATCTGGACGAATCAGATGCGCTCTCAGCTTCCAGCTGTCACGATGGAGAGTCGGAACGATTCGTCTCCACCGGGTCCACTGGTCGCAGAGTCTCCTTCAATGAATCTGCACTTTATGAACAGGAGAAGACGACTCAGGACAAGGGACGCAGGTACTGCTCAACTGAGATGAACGACATAATTGTTTGGGCAAACTGTTGGTGGGTTTCGATTTGATGATTTGTCAACATTCCCAGGTACACCCTGACTGAGGGAGACTTCCACCACCTTAAAAAGGCCCGTCTGACCCACCTTCACCTGCCTCCAGCCCCGTGTGACCTGAAGATCCTCACCATCATGGAGTGTGACTCAACAGAGAGCAGCACTGTCAACATCAGTGAGACCGCAGCTCCCAAACTGCCACTCACCATCTACCAGGTAACTGGTGCTGTATTTATCTCACAGATCAGGTTTGTTTTCTCGTCCCTAACATGCATTCATTTCTCTCTCCAGCCCAATGAGAGAAGAGTCCCTGACTGGTTGGGACCGAGTCTGAGTGGAGGTCTGCCAGGAGACCCACACCACTCCACTATCCTGGACCAGGGCCCCAGACAGGCCTCGTCAGCCATCAAAACACAGCACACACGGTCCCAGACAGTGAGTTTCTTCTTTTTCCACTTTATGTTGAAAGTTTAAATGGTGAATACACCTGAGCTTCATGACTGTTTGGATGGAAACGGTGGTCTGTTGGCTTGTTGGTCAACCACTTTGGTCCAGACCTAAATATTTAAGCATCCAACAGATGGATTGCCATTCATGATCCAGATGACAACTGCTAGTGACTTTGATGGTCCCTGATGGTGAATTGTAATATGTAATAATTGTCATTCCTAGAAACTATCCATTAATTTGGCTCATCTGAAAAATGTGTCACAGTCTCATTAACTTTAACTGCATTGTGCTAATTAGCAAACATTAGAATGCTAACACTATAAACTTAATGAACCTTTTAAACATACCTGTAGCATGTTATGATGAATGGGCATAGTTTAAAGCACCACTGTGAGTGAGTACATCTTCATAGAGCTTCTGTTGTTGTTTTAGTCTTATTTTTATGACTTTATGAGAGATGCTCAGTGTTTTCTCAAGCAAAATTAACATTTTCATCCTATGGACGTCATGAAATTAAATTTCAGTTTCATGTTTTCAGTTCCTGTTGAAAACAAAGTTTCAATCAAAGGAACACATTTCTTCAAAATCTGCAAATCAGTGACTGTATTTTGCAGTAAAATCTCAAGTGAGTGAGTCATCCTTCATGCTGTTTTGCCAGAAATACATTTGCACAGATAGATTCTTCCATGCAGATTGATCCACTTGTATCACACATAAACAGAGTTGTGAAAAGCAGCTGCCATGGGCTCAAACCTACTGATGCACTGTAGCATCAGTCATCACTGCGACTGAGTGACAATATGACAAACTGCTGTCCCCTGAGGGCTTTGCCTCTGCCCGTCACAATTCATCTCCGCTCGTCTGCCTCAACCCCTCCTTAATGTCTCATCACCTCTCTCCATCCTCCCTCTTTCATCTCTTCTGTCAGATGGAGACCGTAGGGGACAGAGGAGAGGCTGAGAGCGAAAGGGGGATGAGAGGAGAGTTGACTCAAGCTCCGGGCCAGACTTCAGTTCTACATTTCTTCTCTAAACTGCGGCGCCATGCCAGTCTGGAGGGGGCAGGGCCTTACTTCAGGAGGTGGAAGTTTGACAGCAGTCATCGGGCTGCCAGCCTGGATGCAAAAGGTTTGGATAAATGCCATGTATGGATGAGTAAGCATTGTTTTGTGAACGATATCCTACTTTGCAAAAGAACAGCAATGTAATTAAACAAGCCATAACTGAAATGATGAAAAACATCTAATACATATATTTCTCTTCATGCGAATTCAATCCAGGTTCCCCCAAGAGAAGGCCCTTCCAGAGACAGAGAGCAGCAAGTGAAACCACTGATCACACCGAAGACGACTCCTCTCCTCTGCAAGATGAGGTCATTGACTCTTTCCCACACACTCCCATCCAGACCAGTGGCCTCCAGTCCCTCTCTGCGGAGACTCTGTCTCACCCCGCCACTGCACCAACATCTTCAGTCTTCCTCCGCAGGTACAACCCTTCCTACTATGACTTGCACCATGATATTTACCACTGGTCTGCATGGGTTGATTAACTAGCTGTTTTCCTTCTGTGCAGGCTAAAACTGGAGGCCATGGTGGAGTTAGGTAGCAGTAGCAACAACAGAGGAGAGGATCTCTACTCTTCAATGCAGGATTGTACCACACAGAGGCATGAGGATGCCACAGTCAATGGAACAGGAGTAGAAAAGGAAACAACGTTTATAAGAAAAGAAACAGAGGGAGTTGAGCTGGAATTGGTAGAAGACGATGACTTGTTTGGGGTACAACAAGAAGCTGCCACAAAGGAACAATTTGAAGATACTTCAAGGAAAACTGAAGAAATAAAGACAGACAGCATGACATTAGACGTGAGGAAAAAGAGTGAGGCAGAGGTAGATGATGGGGATGAGGTGGTGTTGGGAGCTGAGGCCAGGCAAAGAGCAGACTCAGGCTCATCTCTTTCCTTCCTGATTCGTCAGGAGAGCTCAGAAGCTCCTCCCTCCCTGTACAGAGACATCTGGAGTTTACGGGCCTCTCTTGAGCAATACGCCTCCTCGGACCAGAGCAGTACAGATCGGGAATCCATCCGTAGTGATGCCGACAGCGTATCATCCCTTGGTGGTGCAGGAGCTCGCTCTGGCTTGGACAGCTGCTTGTCCCAAGACCTGGATGATGAGCCAGAAGGAGAAGGGGAAGGAGAGGGGCTGGAGGGAAAAATCAGAGGGGCGTCAGGTGGGGACAGTGAGATGGGAAGTGGAGCTGGAGTGGAGGGTGAGGCAGGGAACCGCAAGCTGCTTCAGATGGACAGCGGCTACGCCTCCATTGAAGCACCATCTAAGGCCCCTGAGGAAATGCGTCTTTTTGGGATTCCTGGAGCTCCTCGAGGGAAGACAGCATCTGAGCGGAGGCTGTTCTTCACCAGCTCTGGGAGAAAAGGCTCAGTGTGCGAAAGCATTGAGGCCAAGCTGTTTCAGGAGGAGCTTGAGGATGAGATGGCAAACAGCACGGAGAGAGAGGAAAAACAAAAGGAGAGATCTCAAACTGGCAACAAGTCCATTACCCTTCAAGAACCTTATCAGCTTCTGAAATCTCTTCATCCTCAGAAACCTCCAGAGCCACAATCACAGCTGATGTCTCCGCTGACTAAGACAATCCCACAGCCCTCTAGTCCTCACCAACCTCGTCTCCGCCGCCGTGACTACAGCATCGATGAAAAGACAGACGCTCTTTTCAACGAGTTCCTCCGTCACGATCCGCGGTTTGACCAGCAGGATTCTCCGCTGCGCTCGAGGCACCGATCCAGAGTTCACCTCCGGAAACAGTGGCAGAGACACAAGCAATACAGTGATCCAGGGTCAGGTGCTGGGGGGAGGTACTCCCCATCTTTGGAGAGGCAGAGATTCACTCCACTACGCAGAGGTGACAGTGCAGGTTACCCTCTGGACACGAGGTATCACAGCACACTCTCGCGCATTGCGAGTGCTGCCGATGAGGAAGCCAGTGAGGTTGCAGCTTGCGAGGAAGCAGCCAAAGAGAGCACAGAGAACAAAGATCCATCAAGTGAAGGAGCTGTGGGCGACGCCACAGAAAGAGTCAACCCAACCTCCGAAGGCACTGACACAACAAAGAGTAGCGCAGAGTCGACTGGTGAGGGTGACAGCTGCCAAGTCTCTACAGAGAAGGACACCGAAAGCACAACTAGCCAGTCTTTGACCATTATGACCTCACAGAAGAGGTACATGGACCCCAGAGTCGACAACAGAAACAACAACAGTAGTCAAGCTATTCTATCGGAGGTTTCCCTGCAGGCAGAGAGCAGCCTGACAGACAAGCTGGTTGTGTCAGTGGAAGAGCGGCTCTACGGTGGCCTGCGCACTGCAGAGAAGCTCGGCCCAGGAGGGACTGAGCGAGTGCTTACTGTGTCTCACACAACCTCACCTGGCTTCAGTCCCATATAGCCTGTTTACAACCCCATCTTCTTCGTCAACTTTATTTCAAATCAATTGTCTACATTCTGACTTGAACAAAATGGTCTATAGCACATTGTCATGTGTTAGATACTTGGTCAATCTGTGTCCCTTATATATGAACAAATCTAAACATGGTCTGACAACTGATAAATCAGATATATTCTAAAGGACAGAAACATCTTGACGGCCAGTCTTTTCCAACATTTCCGTTCAGACCTTAATTTCCACTGTGATGCGTCATGTGATACCCCCCACCCCTTTATTAGCAACCATCCTTCAGATCAAATGCATTCATTACAGAGCTTTGAAAATATAGACCCATCTTTAGAAACATTTTCAGACTTAACTGTGACTTTCTAGCATGCTAATGTATGTCCAAACAACGTGTATGTGAATACTGTACAGTTTTAACTTTAAAACAAAAAGCACTTTGATGGGAAGAAAGATAACGATAGAGTTTCTGTCACCTGTTTCTCGCATTTTAAAACCATATCCTCCTCAAGTGTCCTTCTTGTCTTGATTACCATGAGGGTCAATTTCTTCATAAAAGATTTTCTGAATTTGGCGATAGGAAAAACAACTCGGACGCAACCCTCTCTCATTAACACCATTTCAGCAGATCTGGAGAATATGCACATTATGTAAAAATTAAAAAAACAGATGGAAACCCAGGCTAAACAGCCAACACAGTGATTGAAAATACGTGTCAAGAATTTTTGTATTCATACTTCATCTATTTTTATAGGCTTTCTGTTAGTCATTTGTCCCTGTTATTCATCCTAATTAAGGAGGTGGTATACAGGAGCTTCTGTGGGCTCGGCTGGTGTGTTGTACCACTGCTGGGACTCTGCTGATGGAGAGACTGACAGATTATACTAAAAGTGACTGACACATGAGCCTCACCGGCTTTTAGACAGACGGTCAAGTGACAGAGTTGAGGCTGTGAAAGTGGAGATTGAAACCAAACAGCAGCAGCATTGTCCACTCCAGTCCCAGAATAGGGATACTCACTCAGTCTGGTGATATTCTAGATTATTTGTATTGTCAACAAATGCCATGAAAATAAAATAAGGAACACCCGCATAGTCAGTTAATAGTTAATTGTTGATCAAAAATTATTTAAAACCCACATGCTGCTGAACTGGGTTACCAATTTACCCATTCCTTCAATAAAGGCCACTTAATTTTTAGTGAATGTTCTCCAAAAATGCAATTAACTCCGGTTTTAGTAATATTTGCTAAAAACCAGTACCCAGTTGTTTCATAAAATGATTCTGAATTTCAAAAAATAAAAGCATATATTTTTTACCCTTTGTAAAGAACTGTCTTTTGAAGGAACTAATGGACTTGTAGGCTGAGTGAGAAAGTACTGAGACGAACCAGCACCCTGTTGGTTCTTTTCATGAGATTTGTTGAAAAATCTATAGACTATTACCATGCACTGCAATATTATGCAGATATCCTAAATCTCATGTAAAAGTCTGGTGATCTCACATGCTGAACAGCTTCCTTTCTGCTGTAATTATTGTAATTATTCACTCACTGCATTTATGTCCAACTGTCCCCCCAACAGGAGAGTACTGCTGCATGGTTTAATGTGTGATGAAGAATGTCACCTGGGAAACTGCCATGGTTTGCACAGCTTGTTCCTCTATCTTTCACAGACTTGGGATTGAGCTATAGAACGTGTGTGTGTGTGTGTGTGTGTGTGTGTGTGTGTGTGTGTGTCTTATGAAACGCATGTCTTTGTCCTCACTCATGGTCAACCATCTACTTTATTGTAAAACGAGTAGTGCAGAAAATTCAAATGTCTGGCAGCCTTGACAAAGGCTCGACCTTGTGGGACCAACTGAGGCACATATTCATTTTTGGACTGAACATTTTTCTGAATAAAAGGAGAAAAAAAAGGAAAAGAAATGACTCAAAAGAATGATGGAGTGACTCTCCTACCCTTGATTTTATGCTGCAGTTATGTAAGATGATGTAATGTGTCAAAAACGACCAAATCAGTACCACAGCAGCAGAGAGGAAAAAAAAGGTGTCCTCGTGTAGTAATCACACCACTGAAATATTCTCCATCCTCACTGTGTCGCTCCTCATGCATCTTGTTGCGCGGAGAGCCTTTCTGTCGACCTTGCTGACGTGATAAGCGCCCCTCTCTCCCTCCCTCAGAGTTGTGACTCACCTGCTCTCTGATCTATTCCCAGCGAGGGGCTGATGATGGGCCTGGCTGCGTAAGAGGGGGGGCAGGGCTCCCGCTGATGTGATCCGCACAACAAAGAGCACTGCTGGAAAACAGGCGACTGGGTGAGTGTGACGACACACCGCCTGCAGCCGAGCAGCATCGGCTCTTTATAATACTACAGGTGTAGTGTTCTTTTCAAAATATAACCTCAAAAAAGACATGAAATAAAATAATAAACAAAACAAATGTAAACTACCAGCATTACTTAATAAAAACATGCTGAACTCATAGTTAAACAGAAAGGATCATCCAACAAAACAGCCTGTTTGGGACATATTTTATATAAATAATAATTAAAAAATATTCATTGGAAAAAAAGAAAAGAGAAAAACCTAAATGGAAATCAAAAATCCCGAACAGGTCAACGGGGGGTGTCAAGGCTTCAGTCTGTCAGTCTGTCCACAAACTGAGCACGTTCCCTTTCTTCCAGCTCTGTACAGCATGCAGTTTTTTTATGTTGGTGGTAGTAGAGTACTATCATAATTATTCTCATCAAAGATTTAAATATAGAATTATTCATAACTTTTGTTATCTTTTTTTTTCTCTTTAATTTTTTACACATCACAATGTGTCTTAAAAACTGCCATTAGGGTTCTGTAAAAACAAAGGTAGTCAAAGAAACAGAAGGTGGGGTGGAGGGGGTGGATGGGTGGGGGTACAGTGGTGATGGTGTTTTGTAACGTCCGGTGCAACACTTGCCCCTCCTGAGAGGATGACAGGGTAGAGAAGAGAGATGACTAGATGACAGGAGCTGAAGGAGCCTAACTATGGGGGAGAAGGGGAAAAACACCATCTTCACAGCCAGTGCTTCAGTCTCAGAGCAAAAAGAACATTTCATGCTGTCCGCCTCCTCCTCGTCACTCATACCGCATCTTCAAAAGACTCTGCAGGCCAGTGGTCCAAGGAGGTATGGGGGCAATAATGTCAGCAGGTTTCTCTCACAACAGTGAGGATTCCGGACACAGAAGGACGGGGACAGATCAACCTGAGAGAGGACAAAGGACAGAATATAACAGGCTGGTTGTTTTCTCATTGCACACCATGTAAAATGGCAAGGTAAAATTGAAGAGTATCACATAAAGTACTAATTGTTGCTGCTAACAAGGAGAAGGCTGATCTACCGGGTGAGAGAGAGAGACAAACATCTCATAGCCCACTTTATGTCATCCAGGGTGAGTCATTGCCTGAACAAATTAATACACAGCATCTCCTCTGCAGTGCACCCGTGACAAACAGCATCACGCCGTGAGTGGTCTGTATGTGCAAGAGATTGAAAGAGCAAACTGTGGGTGGTAACTGGAAAGAGAGGAGGACAACCTGTTAAATTGGTGTGCGTGTGTATATATGTAATACATATATATATATATATATATATATGTAATACATATA
>JAOXYL010000071.1:14142756-14173103 GCA_028564955.1 Terapon puta
ATATATATATATATATATATATATATATATATATATATATATATATATATATATATATATAGATATATAGATATATATATATATATATATAGAGAGAGAGAGAGAGAGAAATCCCACTTCTCTATCTGAATGAGGGAATCTAGAAAAAACCTAATGGAGAAAAACAAGATCGGACTAGTTTTTGTAACCGTATGTATTTGCCTGGGGAGTGGTGGTGAGTCAGAGTACTGCTTGCTGAATATCAACACAGATTCTCGCTCTCCCCTCCCTAGTTTGCTCTCGTCGTCATCCTCCTCCTCCAGCCCGATACTCATCTCTATGTCTCTGTCTTTTCTAACACATCTCCTCCTATCTTTTCATCTGGACCTGCTGCACCTGTTCTCTTTAGGTGTTTATCTTCTTCCTCTTTCTACTGTATGAAAGGTGTCCTCTAAGCGCTTCTGAAGCACAATTCAGCTCTTGTTGTCAGACTCACCAGGTGGGCTGTTGCCAAGGGAGGAAGAGGAGGGGGTCATTGCTGTTTGCAGGTGGAGAGCTTGCGGATCTTGCTGGCTGTGGAGACTCCTTTACGCGATGGGTTGGATGAAGAAGAGGAGCGGCGCTCGGCTTTGGCCTTGCTGTTCAGAGACCCTCCCTCTGTCCCGTTCACACAAACCGGCTTGGCTAGAGCTGGACTGTGGTCTGCGTGCCCCTGATCCTGATCTTCCTCGGCCACTTGTCCTTAAAGACACACAGACAGACAAATCCATCATCCTTTCACACAAATGCTGACTTGACAGCTGCTTCACTGAGCAAGTCTGAGGTAACAGCACGAGCGAACACTGTGAGTGATAACATGGGCGGACATGACAGGCCTGCTGCTGTAAACATGTTTTTTAAGCAGGGACCTTTAAAAATCTCATTTGTCAGCAGCACCAGCAAAATGTCAGGTCAGATAACCGTGAGAAATAGCAAGCTACAACAGGAAATCTGTCAAGTAAAAAATAGGGCTTAATCTTAATGTGACTTGTTCATTCACATGCAGAGTTGTGTGTTTGTGTGTCTGTCTATGAAAAACGTTAAATGAGTTCTCACACTGCAAAAACTATAAAACTGAGCAGAATATCAAAAGAAGTGAGATTTAGTTACAGATAGCGACAGGCATCTGGTCAAACTGTTGTTTCATTTATCAAACACACCATTACTTCATTCACATGAAGCATCCAGTGAGCGACAGAGCAAAGCATGTGTGGGAGTGAACCCTGGAAAACCATTCATACTCCCACACCAACACCATCTCATCCAGACTATTTTTAGATCACTTCATTCACACTCTGCAGCTCCGTTGGTTTTTATGTAGAGCACCACTTCTAGATATCCGACACCGACTACTGCATGTATTATTACCAGCTGTTGCCTAGCAACAGAATAAAGATCTGAATCCTGGGGGGAAAGGGGATAAAGGAAGAGTTGGAAAACAAATTAAATCACATACAGAGATGCTGTCATTATCAGTCAACACTCTGCTTGTGTTTGTGTACACAAACACACTTACTTCACTGGAAGGAACATCTCAGTATTTTTCTAAAATGAAAATAAAACAAGATTTGACAATGGAGGGTAGCCTGCTCCAGACCTCTGAATCTATGCACACATCTCAGCCTTGTCCAGAGATTTCCAGTATGTAAACAGGGAACCAATCAGAACCCAGCAGGCTGCTTTAAGACTGGGACGTCATCGTTCTGCAGAGCTTTCCATCTACTTACATTCAGGAAAAATACAGACACAACTTGTGCCAATATGTCAATGTACGCAAGTAATGCTCTTAAATGAACATTATTGCTTCATCAGTTTGAAAAAAGTTTATGGATGAATATGTCCTTCAACAGTGGCCAAAATGACCTCAGTCCACAAGGTCAGGCTGGATGAAATTAAATGGTTATTCGGTATGATTGTCACGCTTGATTCACTTATTGTGTTGCAGTTTTATTAAGTTTCATTTAGACTGAACATAATGTAACAGGCAGGCTCTACACAAGAGGATGAAAAGCATCTGACAGTATTGAATTATGCTCTTTAAAGACACATTTAATGATCACTTTATTCCTCTTTTGAACTCAGCTTACGCAGAATTCTGTGGGGTTTTTTCCAACCACTACAACAACAGAGCACGACTGTGCACTTCCTGTTACTGCTTTTCACTTTCCATTGAAAAGAACTAGGGAAAGCATTTATGGCTTTTAGTCAAAGGCAGCAGCTGAGAGTGGGTTCACTGGAAGCTGATGCAAGTCTTTTTTTTTCTTTTTTACCACATTTTTGACACAAGGAAGTGGTTTAGCGTATAACTGCGGTTGCTCTTTAAAAACAGTAAACTACACTGCAGTTTTCTATTAGTTGGTTTAGTTTCGTCATACAAGAAGTAGCTAACAATGAGAGAACAGATAGCTTCTCATCTTCTCTAATTCAAACAACCAACAGCACAGAGGATTTACTAATCAGTGGTCTTATACGCCACAAAGTTGCTAAACAAAATAAAACAAAATGACAAAACAAACACTCTAATTGAGCGTAGGTTTGTCTTTGATAAAATAATAGCACTCTCTCACCTGGCACTGTAAAGTCCTGAGTGTATATGATGTCATCCTCTCCGTCATAGAGCTCGTCATCGTCCTCCTCTGTGTAGCCGTGTAGATCCTCCAGGTAGGGTACCACCGTCATACTCCTCCAAGGGTCCCTGCTCTCTGCACTGGCAGGGATGGGCACAGGGGGCTCAGATGGAGGGTGTTTCTTACGCACCCAGCTGGAAGAGACAGACAGGGACAAATTGGACATGTGAGTGACTGATCAGCATTAATCCAAATACATATTTTGATTCTTAAAATCAGCAAATAATCTTTTCAAACCCATCTGATGATTCTAGCTGTAGTCTAATGAGATAAACATTGCTAGAAGCATGGAAGAAAGACTACCATCCACTGTGGGAAATGTGCTAAATCACTCACTTGTGTTGCCTTATGTTCTGTATGGAAAACCTCTTTGCAGGGTCGTACTCAAGCATTCCTGAAAAACAAACATTACAAAAGATCAATTGACTCACAGCAATCCTGAACAATTTCTCATCTTATTTCTCTTGCTTTTGACTGATTAACATAAAGCAGTGGGAAGAAGCAGTAGTAAGGGGGTGAGACTTACGATAAGCTCACTCAAAAAAATTAATTAATGCATGTAATAATCTCATTCATCACCAAGTGTCAAGGCGTCCTGAAAAGCTTAAGGAGTCAATGATGTACAGTAAAGAAACATCAATATTAGTAGCATAACAGCTGTACCAATGTAATGAAGATTCTGTCCACTTAATTATCATAATGTGAGCTGAATCTGTGGGAAAAGTAGAATGTCAGTGATAAGGCAGCAGTGATGCAGCGCCTGTCAAGACCTAATAATGTAATTGTCTCCCAGCTGACGGAGAGGGGCAGCATGCAGAGTGCTGATAGTAGTGCTGCGCCTGCTGAAGGACACCTTTTGTGGCACTGAGCTTATTTTAGACCATGTAATTATGGACTGACTATCTCTTAGGTGCTGCGTCATCACACACAGACGTCACAAGCTCAAACAAAATGGGCGGGTGGAGTTATAACAGCACAGAGGCTGGTTTGTCTCTCCCCAATTCACAGTTAAACATGCAGTTCAGTGTTCAAAATGCCTCCATGTGATACCAAGAATGGTGAGATATTTAAGTAATATGAAAATATGGATAAAAAGCTGGGATATTTGACATTCAGCTTCACAAATATAATATTTTCAACATTGTTTTGGGATTTTTTTCTCGCCATTCCGCCGATTATATGTTTCACTCTTTTTTAAATTGTATTTTACAAGCGGCAGAAGCATTGCAGCATTCTACTCAGTGAAAAGCGATACCTAACTATGAAGTGTTTAGTATTCTGCTGCTGGCTCCAGATCAATAGAAACTACGTCAACAGCTGGAGGGATTTCTACAGTTTGGAAGAAGCCTCGCATGCAGAGGAGTCACTGTGACTTTCAATGTCACAGCACCACCTACTGGACACACACAGAAAGTTTTCTTTTGTGGTGGACTGCTTCTCTCACTACATACCCGACTTCTTTTCTGCAATGCTACACTAGAAAAACATACTAAGGTAAAAACTCCATTGTGAAATCAAACCCATGCTGCAATATGAATCAACAGCTATGTAAAAGACATGCAGCGCAGGTTACCATGGCAACACCTTGATGAGAAAGTAAGATTCAGCCTTATGGTTACAACATTTAGCTTGACACCACACTCACCTTGCAGCAGGTCCGACAGAAGGGGTCCACACTCATCGGGAATAGTGTAGTCTCCTTTTCCAATGTTCTCAAATAGCTTATAGATGTTGTCCCCCTCAAACGGATACAGACTTGTTGTAATGTTATATCTGAAAGAATGAAAGTGAATATATACTGTGATAAACTGGGACACTGTTAACAGCTGCACCTTTATAAGGTTTTATAAAAAAATTCCGGTAGATCTGTATCGTGTTATTTTACAGGCTAATGGCACATTAAACAAATAAACGTGTGTGTTAATACTCATCCTAATCCTGCTCTGTGTATATCAACCATAGACCCTACACTTAACACTCACTGTACTGTACACTCTTTAAAATCTTTAAACACAATGTACTACAACATCAGAGATAGACAACTTATGTGATAAGTACACAGAGGAACAAATCAGTAAGGTGGGCTCTTAAACGGGACTATTAATCTCTGTTAACCTCTGAGCTCTGTAAAACAGAAGGACAATAAAGTACTACCAACAACTACTATCATTTTTCTCAGGTATAAAAACAACTTGGCAGATATTCTGTCTTTAATTGGTCCTTTGCAATACAATGAAATTCTACTCTAAGTACTCACAGTGTTACTCCAGCAGACCAAATGTCCACTTTAAACCCTGAAAAGGTATCCAGTCCATTGGCGATCTCTGGAGGCTGGAAGGCCGGAGAGCCTTGACTGGTGCGACATGTGTCGTCCTCTGCAAATGGATGAAGGGCCTGACAAATTTAGGATAGATAAGATTAGTATGAATCAGTCCATCTCTGTACAACCACTAATATCCATTATGCAATAACTCAATAACGCATCATCATTTCCTTTATGCTCAACATGATTAAGCTGCAACCACAACTGCGACAAATGGAGACAAATAATGTAACTGTATTGAGGTTTAAAAGCATCATTTACCAGCATTGTGTCACATTTATATAACTGTTGACTGAACACTTTTTCCCCTTCAACAAATGCTAACATATATGAATTTTTTTTTCCAATCACTTAAACACAAAAGTGAAGCCTAAATTCTTAGCTTGGTAATTGAATATCCCTCTAACTATTTAATTCAGTTGTCTTTACTACAGCTGGAAAAAGGAAGCTAACTTCACAATGTACTGTGAGCTTTTTCTCTCGGCATGTCTGTTGCTTTAGAAGAGAAACTTTATCAGTTAAACTGGGTGACTTTTCATAAAACCTGCTGAGTGTTTTTTGTGTTTAAGCTGGTTGGCAGTAGCTGCATAAGGAAAATAAAATACATCAAAACTGATGTTATGCCTCCGGTTTGTCATTTTACTCAAACAGCAGTGATCTAACAAAGATGGCCTATAAGTTAGATGTAATAAAATCAATGTAACTGTAACTGTAACTAAATTAGCATAACTGTAACATAACCGTTGAGCTCACCTCTGCTACGCCAAGGTCGGAGATTTTAAGTGCCCCATCTGTGGTCAGCAGCAGATTCCCTGGTTTAATGTCTTTGTGAACTATTCCCTGGCTGTGCAAATATTCAAGGCCATCTAAGAGTTGGCAAAAGTACCTGAAAAAAAACAAACATGGGGTGGAAGTATACCATTAAAACGAGGAAATGTTAGCAAGATGCAAAAACCATTTAGCATATCAAACAACATATCACTGTGGTCAGATTAACCGTTATCACTTAATCCATGAGCTTCAGTGGCTTTCCAGCAGTGACCAGACATTCACAGAGTTTATGGTCAGTTACTGTAACAGTAGAAGCCCTGCAGTCTAAACTTAGGCTTATAGCAATGGCTGCAGAGAGGCACAAACTAAATATAGCTGAGAGACTGAGAGACAGAGGGAGAGAGGGTAAAACAGAGACTTACCCGTGAGCCTGAAATACTGGAAACCTTTTTTCTGGGACGCTGTCCAGCATTTCTTGCATCCCACAAACGCAATACTCCATCACCATATACGTAAGTCCGGAGTCAAGGAGATTTGCCAACCCAAACAAACAGACCCTTTAACAAACAGAACAATCTAGGCATACAAATTACCCTCACAAACACTAACTATGTAAAATGATTAAAAATCAGAAATCGACTCATATGTACACCAATTTGGCAACATAAGGATATATTTTCTGCTTCTCTTCATTGTAGAGCACATCAACCAACTGAATCACATTCTTGTGTTGGAGTCTTCTTAGCAGCTGAATCTCCCTAAAAATGGACACAAGAGCAAAAACAAGGAAAAAGATTTATTTAGCAAACATACATGTGACGAGGGGTTATACCTCTTTATAGTAGATGCAGCCTGATGTGAATGTAGGCTAAATGCCAGGCACCATACATTAGCACAAGGGCATTGTGATTTAGCAGTTGCTGTTTTGGGTTTCTCTTTATATAAAATTTAAAATCTGTTGCGTTAATTAATCCTAATCACATTTGCGTATCTATTAAATTAACAGTAAAAACACGAGTGAGGGTCTCTGAGGTGACTCGCTGAAAACAGAACAGCCAGAGCATTACTGTAGGACTCGATACTGTTGGAGTGCAGCGGCAGTCAATTACAGCAGTCTCATAAAAGGCTGATAACCCGACAGTTCACTTTGCTACCCGTGGAGAAGGGGTTTAAATCACCAGCATGGCAAAACCCCCAGGAGGCTCGACATTCATCAGGGAGCTGTGAGTGGGGAAACTAATGAATTTGGATCTGGAGAGGAAGACCACCAAGTGCAAACCACAGCCTTCCCTCGACACACTACCCACATCCACACACAGGAAATACTGACATTTTGTGTAACAATTAGTGATGGGAATCTTGTGATTATATTTAGATGATTCACATATTCCCAGTTGTCTCACTGCTACAGAATTCAAATTAATGTATAACACTTCCAGTGTTTTTATTAGCAGCAGTTAAACTCACTTTTTAAAATAAAAAGCTATAAATTCTTGTATTCATTATTCTCTACATGTGTTTCATTCAAACAATGACTTTCCGTCGGCTTATTGCAAATTCTGTTTAAATACAAAGAAGTGAGACGCCGAATTGTGCCCCTCAATAGGTTGCATATTGTTCAGAGTCAGAGCCAAAACGGTAAAATAAATTTCCCTCCACCATGGCAACATGGTTAGCAGCACTTCAGCTGTGTCTGACATTATGACAGGACTGTGATTTTTGTCTTCATTTAATCAACGCTGCATATTTAGTCTGGTGAAACAAACGCCACAGACAAAATGCAATGAACAAAATGAAATACAGTGATTTAATATTAAATAAAGGTATACAAAGAAGCCACAGAAAGAGAAATAAAACCCTCATTGCCCCTACAGTGCTGAGGCATCATCTGTCTTCTTTTTTACTTCGGCGCAATAAAAAGAAAAAAAAAAACACACACACAAAAAAAAAAACATAGGAGCTTTTCTGTCCCTTATCACTCTGCAGTTTGAGGTGTGTCAGTCCTCTGCCTTAAAACACAATCTTACTGACAAATGGATATTCTGGGCCTATTCAGCTTCTTGCTTGGACTTATAAGGAGTTACTGCTGCATCACTGCACTGGCAAAAAAAAGACATCAGGGCACAAAACTGAATTGTGATTAAAATATGCTACAGCATAATGAAAAGCCCCATTTTAAGATATACATCATTTCTGCTGTTCAGTGCAACAGCAAGCGAAGATGAAAAGCTGCAAACCAATCTGCACCGCTGCTTTCCATAAAACTAATCTCATAAACGGAGGCAGCGCTGCCACTACGCCAGTAACTGCTGCAGTCCATCTGCAGTCTCCAAGTTCAAATGTGTGCAGACGGACCATTCAAGGCCCTGCAAACTGCAGGCCTTGAATGCAGAAATCCTTTCAGCTCACACAGATATAGCAGCTATTCTGGCACACACAGGCGACATGGACAACTGATCTGTGTCTACACCGAGCGGAGAAGAGTCTGAGTCCAGTTTACGGAAAGCATACATGTATGTGTTTATGCGCTCCTGTCATTCCTGAGGTGTTGCCGTAGAAACAGGAGTGGCATTGCTCAATCAATGCCAGTATGAGCATGTCGATCCCTATGGCAACCTTGTGAAAGTAGGAAGTGTTTGGCAGACAGGAATGCTAAACAGAAGCTGAATGGGGAGGCTGGGGGTTACAGTGGCATCCGCACACAGAAGGGTCTTCACAGACCCGAGCAGCCGACCTCCTCAGGCTGAAGAACAGAAGGTCGCCAGCCAGGAGACAGATGTAGAGATAGAAAAAAGCAATGGAAGCAGACAAACTCACTTCACACATCAAAGCATCCTGTTACAGCCATAATAACAAAATGACACACCTGTGTTGTCACCACTTTCGCTGTGTCCTAATAGTATAAATATATTAACAGGATGAAAAAAACCCCACAGCTTTAAAAAAAAAAAAAAGAAAAGGTATGAATATGAACAACGCTGTCACTTGGGGGAGGACAGCAATCATTTGTGGTGCGAAATATTTGGAACAAAAAGTATTATGTACTAGAGTAGATAAGAAATGCATGGGGTGAAGACAGTTTTCTTTCTTTACTTTCCTTTGTTGTTTCTAAATGGCTTTCTATCTGCAGGACAATGCCTGGAATTTACCCTTAACATTTTTTTTAGTTTTTTTATTTTGAATCTCCAATCTGATACTTATCTGCCCAATTGCCTGATTATCAACAGGAAAAACAAAATAAGTGGATCAGTATTCACCCCCCTTAAGTAAAAAAATCAGTTAAGGCACCTTAGACAAAAGCCCTCAGTCCCTGTTCATACTAGCGAGGTATCAGCATAAAAAATCTGAACACAGCAGCTTGTCTCCATTCTTTGTAAATTGCTCAACTACTGTCCTGCGCGGTTTCGGCTTTACGTATGGTTTCTTGCTGTAAAATAAACCTTCACGCAACTCTCTCAGCACTAACTCTTCACCAGGATTTTGCTCTGTTTTCAGTTCACCCTCTACCTTCACCTCTGGCAAACACTAACCAACCTGTCATATAAGATTTTTTCAACGCAGGCAACAGTTGTAGCATGCACAGTGTCTCCCAGCCCAGCCAGAGGCCTGCAGCAGTGTTGAGAGCTGTCTCTGGCTTCTTGGACGCCTTCTCAAAAGGACTTTTGTATACCTGACCTTACTGAGATATTGAAATGTTTATGTGTGCTTCTTCTTAGATGTTCTTAAAAATAACATTATATCATTTCGTCTTCGTGATGTAGTTTTTGCAAGCAAGCCAACTCCAGAGGCTTGACTTGTATTTAACCTACAGCCACCAGTGACTCTTTGATTCTCTGGTCAACTTAGTTGTAAAATTTATATTTGAATTGTATTGAATTCTATTTTTTGAATTTTATTTTTATTACGCTATTATTACTCTTGTATAATTATTTATTTTTACTATTCTATTTCCCCAATCTATTTTTAGTTTTGAATATTTGTATTCTTGCTAATATTTTTTGGCACTGTTTAAGGAGCATGAGATTTTAGAATATTACTTATAATGTTTGCTTCATGTAAATTGTTGAGCAATGACAGTAAATTCTTGAAATTGTGAAGCTGTGTAACAGAGCACACTACCAGTGATTCTTTAAGTGTCGCTTTGTAAATGAGGAGAGTATTTAAGCAGTCAATTATTTTGTAGTTTTAAGAAGTCAAAATACAATGAATACTTTCATAACCACAGTATGAAGGGAAACTTAAGGGTTCAAGAACCCCATCCTACTTGGCACATTAATAAATCTGGATACCTGATAAATACAAGCTACTACAGAGCTGACAACATGATTCTTGCTGAGCTGTCACCAAAGGCTTTTCACCGTTCTCCTGCTGATGTTTTGACTGTGGCCTAAAAAAAACACGCCATCTTGCAGCTCTTCTTTTGCTCTGTGTGAACTCATTTTGACAGTTTGCTAAAGCTTCCTCTATAATTAGCACAGGCCCACAGCGAAAGCTGGAGTAATATTTAATAGACTACTGTGTGATTAAAACTTCTGATACTCATCAGGAAATGGGGGATACGGGTGAAAAAGTTTGAACATGAAGACAGCTAAATAGCAGATCATTTATATATATATATATATATATATATATATATATACACATATGTGTGTGCATGTGTATGTGTGTATATATCTATATATAAAGACAGACAGACAGATAGATGTGGGTGGATTTGCTGCATGATCAGACTTTGCTTTCACTGATATGCATCATTTTCCCTTAAATTACCTTTAGGTATACACTGATGTTACTAGACCATTGCTGAATAAATGTCAACAACAGAAAAGAAGGGCTTAGTTTTAGGGACACAAGAGTCACAACTTCAGTGCAAAAGTTTTAAAAAAAAAATCACCTTTTGCATTATTCACTTTAACTCTTTGGCTTTTGACAGTCTGCATACAAAAATCCCAATAAATCTCAACTGTGTTCAAATCTCTGAAAAAACTACTGCAGACATGGCGAGAAAGAAGTAACTGAGTAAAGAAACAAGAGAACCAGGGTTTACAGGGTACTTCAATTATTTCTTGAGTCAAAGTTATTTAAAAGATGACTTTTGTATACTTGCCACCTTAACAAGCACACTATCTTATTGTAAGAAATCTGGTAACAGCATCGTGTTCTGTCACCACAGACAATGGCTGTTTTTCTACAAGATGCAGCTGTGTTAACTAAGTTTCTCTTATTCCTTAACCTTGATTACGCCAAATACATTTCCAGGCTATGTGATACTTACAAAACTGGGTTATTACAAAAAGTTCTAAACAACCCATTTACCTGTGCACATTTAAACTCACTGTACGGAGCAGGGGTATATCTTTTGATTATGTCCTTTCCTGTGGACACGCTGCTGTACATAGAAATAATAACACAGCCCCGTGTTTGTTTTCATATGGACTGAGACTAAATGCATACACATTTCATGCTTAGTCACAGAAATTATTTAAATAACTTAAATGAGGTACTACAGGTCAACCTGTTTGAGTCCTGACTGAACGACACCTGCTGCAACAAATATTTAAAGCTGTGTGGTTTTAAATGTTGGTACTAGATATCTGATTTCAAGCATTTTCACACTTCAAATAATCACTCTTAATTTGAAATAATAGCTTATAATTTAGGATAATAAAACTAATTTTGTTATATCTGAGTGAATAAAGTTCTCACCTTGGTGTAGAGGTGTATTTAAGAAGTGCATAGTGGGTGTGGTTACAGGTGATAAAAAAGTACAACTGAAGAGTGATGCTGGATGCAGAGGTGCAAAAGACATAAAACTTGCAACTAAATTGGAGAAGAAATGCTGTATATGCTGATGCATGACAAGTTGTCAAATTTTGTTAAATGAGATGTTCTTGCTGTGCTGAAACTAAGGTCCCATGGCTCATTTTTCCTCAACTAAGAAAGCATCATGGGTCAGAATAAGGAAGGTTGCAGGTCATGGTTAATAAGAGTGGGACAGGCATGAATATTGACTCTGATTGTGGAATAAGCATATAATATAAATGCACTCACTTGTTGAAAGATAAGATTCAGTATTTTTTCAGTGGTGTGATTCAAATGAATGAACTCATACTGAGGCCAAGACCATATTTCTACATCTGTCTTCAACTGAAGAGGCTCTTAGCATGTATAAAGGAGAAGTCAGTGGCACTGGTGTTGTGGCTTAAACTAGAGTTAGAAAGCAGAGAAAAGAGGGAGACAAAGGGTCGAACAAAAGAGGTTGACCACTCACTTTTTCACATTGGCTTCTCCATTGGGAATCCTCCTCAGCTTCTTTTTCTTCAGTATTTTGACCGCCCTGCGACAAAGCGTTTCTGAGTCCAGCATCTCTTTCACTTTGCCATAAGATCCCTCCCCTAGCAGATCCCCCATCAAGTACTTTCCTATCAGCTTTGCCCTCTTCCTCCGTGGCTGATAGATCACCTCGGTCGAGTCAATGCGGTGGATGAATGTATCCATCTCCATCAGTTCATTTTCATTTAGATAGTCAAGATGATGCAGCTCGCCAGTACTCATGACTGATAGTTCGTCAGCCGCAGCTTAAGCCTCTTGTGCAAAAATGTTCGCAAATAGCTACGATTGCTGCTGGAGGGTAATCCACTGGTAACCTTTCAGTTTTAAGTATTTTAATTCCACAAGTTGGAATACAGATGAACTACAAAATACTGACCATGGGAGAGGGAACAATCAGGCCTGAGAGTCGAGGGAGAAGGTGAGGGATCAATCCCAAATTGTAAACATTAGGGCTCTTCTGACTCAAGAGGTGTGAACAGAGGTGAGGAACCTGTTGGGTCCAGTGCCAAGTTAGTGCTTTATACTGTGCATGTTGTACTATATCTGTGACAAGTGCAGGTGAACAGAAATTAGAAAAAAAACGTGATTCTAAAATGTGTTTCCCCTCTCTGCTTCTTTCTTGATCCCCTCTATATGAAGTTACTACCACACAGCCTTAGGTAAAGGCAAACAGTCCTGCTTCAAGGCCATGCAGCACAGCATTTCTGTCAAAGGTCCATGTTTCATAGCATCGTTTTCCTCAGGACACGTGTGAGTGCAGCTGGCCCGGATCCAAGCACAGGTCGTCTGCAGCAGTATCAGCCCAATCTCCTGGAGGTCGACCGAGCCATCCGATGTGTCCAGCCGCCCTCAGGTGTCCTCCATGCCAGCTACTGCCTGGTGCCTGTAAACAAGAAGTATTCAGACATGGCTGAAAACATACACAAGACTTTCGCTGGCTTGTAAAATGAGCTGCACTGAAACTGTCCACATATCAACACTGGACTGGTTTATTTTAAAGTGTTTCCATCCTGGTGATGTTCATATTACACGCGAACTCACAATAATTGATTCAAGAGCACATTTAGCACCCTACTTTTAGCTAAATTAGCTGTGTGTGAGTGACACCGGGGCTGCTCAGGTCAAAATAAACACTTGATAAGTGTGAAGTGTGGCTATCTGCTGAGCTAACTCCGCTTGAATGAACTAGCTTGACAACATGAACTCTCACTTTGTCTCCCTGGCGTGAACACCCCAGACCACCACTACGGCTTTTAACACATTGACCTGCTTTGAATCAGTGGCTACCAATTTAAGGTAGATGAGGCATTACGGGGGGCGACCGGAGAGGAAAACAGAAACGTCGTCACACAGCTGCAGCTAGCGGCGCTAAGCTAGCCAACTTTGCCTGACGTTAAGACTAGCCTCAGCCCAAACTTCACTTAATTTACCGGCGAAGCTCCGGGAAAATGTGAACCCGGTATTGTTGTGTTACTGCGCCGCATTCTGCTCACCCAACACCAGCTTCACACCCCCCACGAAGAGGCTTAGGGTTAAGGCAACACCGGAGAAACAAACCAGATATCTCCGGCTAACAGAAGCTAACCGGGGCTAACAAGCCGTTCAGATTCAACTGTAAACTGCTAGCTGGCTAGGTAACGAGCTAACGACTTAACTCCTTTTGCCGGATCTCACCTTGATCCATGTGAGCTTTGTTATCCTGACAGCTTTTATCTCTTCCCCGTGTGTCCGTCCTGGGTGAGGCAGACGTCTCTCTCGCCTGTCTCGAGATATCGGGTGAATTTTCTGACTCTTCGTGTTACTCTTTTCACTCAGGTTGTCGCCATCTTGTTTACCTCCCCCCAGACTCGCGCTGACAAACGTTACTGCGTCAAATCAAAGTTTTTCCTCCCCCACCACAACGAGGACTGACAACCAGCGCTCATAATAAACACAGTGAGCGGCATGTGTCCCTGCAATCTATATTTGTGATATATGTATATGTGTATATATGTATGTGTATATATGTATGTGTAAACACACAGAGATATAGCATATATATATATAATTTTACATTGGATATTCCCATGTGGAGGCAGACCAAAACTCTTCACAACTGCAGCACAGTACTTCTTCTTTGTTTATATTATCATTTAATATCAGCTGGTCTTAAATGTGGGGATTTACTGCTGCTCTTTGTCTTATATGGTAGTTAATTATTTTTAGATTTTGGATTTTTTTCATGCCATAACCTCAGACTACAGGAGCTTTTTTTTTTTTTTTTTTAAAATACAGCCAATATTTCATGAATAATGGAAATAATCTGCATCTCTTACTTAAATTAAGCACTTCACCACCCTCGTATACCTTCTGCTTAAGTTGCCTCAGACTGATGCTGTGGCCAACACCGCAGTGGCTCTTGCTTAGCTGGGATTTCTGAGTTATATTTATCCCATGTCAACCCCCCCAAGAGAATGGCAAACCTAAGGTCTGATTTCACTGATCTGTCACCCTCCTCACCACAGACAGCTTCAGCCTGGTCAACTCTGCTTAACGAGTCACTGCTGTCCGTACAGAAATGAATACTAATGGCAGTTATCAACATGCCTGGATGGATACCTGTACTTAGCACACAGGAGTACTGTAAACAAGGTGAGTTTGTCTTAGCTCCTACTTATTTCCTAATAAACAGTAAATTAACAGTGCAGTGGTTGTAAGACATAACTGTGACACCTCCATATTTCGGTAAGTAGACATTTTTTATTGTGTACACTGAAGCATACAATGAAACGAGGCAAACATTAGTCATAACACAGTGAGGAAAACGACGCAATGCAAGACTTTGCGTACTTACACTGTTATTTTGGTAGCAAATCAGGCTTTGAACAAAATGATAATGCAAACTCAGAGTGAAATCATTGTGGAAGTCAGGCAGTTTAGGTCTTTATATTTCAAGATGTTACAGTATTTGATTAAAATGTAACAAAACAGGTGATCAATTATTCAAAGAAGATGTTTCAATTATTTTTAAAATCCCAATTAAACCTCAAACATAATGGAGAATCTCTCTCTCTCTCTCTTTAAATTTAAAATTTTCTATTGTGCAACAATGTCCATATCACAACTCTGCAGGGCTGGGGCAGCTGCTGAGCAGCTTTTAAGTTATGATGAAGAACAAATATAGACAAAAACAGTCTTCCACATCAGTAATATGGTCTCCGTGGATTATTCTGTGGAAACAAAAACAAATACAAAATTCAAATATTGAGCAAAGGACACTTGACCTTCCTGAGTTGAACAGCAACACAGGAAAAAGTGTAAAGTTTCTATAGCTAATGATATTATTACAAATTAGTCGACATGAGATGTTAAAATAAATTCACAGGATATTATTACAACAAACATAAAATATTATGAAACAGACGTTACCAGTGGGTTGGGCCTGAAGCGGTAAGCAAGCATCATTCTCTTTCTAAAAGCGTCATATTCATCGTCATTTTTTGTGAGCATGGCTGGACGGTCAACGCCGAACCCTGCTCCGTTTACAGCAGTAGTTCCCCTTAAGTAAAAAAGAGAGACTCAAAATTACTCTTCGTTCATGTATGGTCATAGTCTACAAAGAACGATTTTCAGGGTAAATATTCATTCATTCATTCTTCACACTTTGAAAATAACACCAGTGTTTAGCTTGCCCAAAAGCATTGACAAATATTTTCAATCTTGAAATGTTGAGTAAAGCCTGAAACCAATGACATTTCCTTTTTACTATTGCAATGACATGGAAGAAAATCTTATTTAAGAGGGTTAGGGTTAAACCCACTTTCTGCCTTTATTTGTTGATCTATTTGGTGTAATATAGTTTAATTTGTTGGGATTCTCAGACAAGCGGGATCATATGAAAATCTATGGTTTTTCAGTGCCTGTAATTTGTATTAATTAATACCAACAGTGCTGTACAGTTAGATAACATAATAAACTAATCTATTGTCACTGAGGCATACTGAACAGAAAAGGTTTCACTTTTTACATTTGCTGCTGAAAATGTAAAATACCAACATTTTAATATTACTGACTCATTGAAGGCAAATACACAAGACAAGAATACTCACTTGTTGACAGGAGCCTTGATGCCCTGTCCTTCGCTGCCGAGGCCTTCACCTTCCTTCCACCCCATCTTCATAAGCATTCGGAAACCAAGATTCTCCACCGTCAGCTTAAACTCTTTGTATTCAGAGTAGTCTGGGTCACGGCCCTCCTGCAAGTCAAGAAGGCAAAAGTTGGGTGTTCATGCCATACACACACAGACACAAGTGTGGAACCATTTTACCACCTGCAGTATATTTAGTTTCTTACCCTGAATTCAATACAATGTTATCATGTACAGAATTACATTTATAGCAGAAATACACATTACATGTCCTTGTCAGAGGACATGTAGGCAGATAGGAAGGGTGAGGAGATTATTAATCACTAAATAGCACGTATTGATCTCACTGGAAAAGAATGAATACAGCCTCTTATCCGAGTCTGTTCAGTACAGCAGGGTTGGTCTCACTTTACTTCTCACAGGTGGTCTTCACTAAACATAACCTGCAAAAATTTACACTGAAATGGTGTGCTTTGTAGAATGTAATGCTTAAATCCTGAGTCCTGCTGACTTTGCAATAACTTTCAATTTAGAAAAAAATCTCTATCGGCACATAGTGCTGTTTCTCATGTTTTAAAAAAGGATAAAACATCAAGTTTCGACAACATTGTCAACTGAGTTCAACAGACTTTCAAAAAACAAGTGGCATTTACAGTCTCCGCCTGGGGATCCCTCAGGAGGAGTTTGAGAAATTTGTAGGGAAAAGAGACCTCTGGGTTGATCTGCTGGCTTTTACCACAGTGCCCTTGGCCTGGATAAGCAGCTTGAAAACAGAGGCATGGATGGATGATCACAATCCTGTTTACAGACATTTCCAGCTGACCCTGATCCTACTAAATTCTGTATTACCTTCCGATGGAAAAGCTGTTGTGGCTGTGTTTTACAGCCACAACAGATAACACATAAGATGTTTGAAGCTAGTTTTAAAGTGCTCCTACAAAGAACTGGTGACATTGCTGTTGTCCTCTGCACATCTCTTAGAATTACAATTATTTGAATTGGCTTAGTGTCTCCATCTTTGACTCCAAGGAGGAGTCATCTTCATTTACCTCTGAAACTGAGATTAATGGATAAGAACAGCCCCTGTAGTTCAACAGAAAATCCTTTACTATTAGATTTGGAAAAACTGAATTCAGAGAAAAACTGACCTTAAGCGCCTTGAAGGTCTCCATGAACTTTTCCAGCTCCTCAGGAGGCAGGAAGTCACCAATAAAGTGTTTCCCCTTACCCATTTCTGTCAGAGATTCAGCCCACTCTGGAAAAGTCGAGACAAGAAGTCTTTTTACAATAACAGTTGATTACTTTACCTTGAAAGAACTGTTTATTAAGCATCAACTTCGGCCCCTATTGCAGAGCCAAGAAATCTTTTCCTTACCACGGGTCTTTTCCATTTCCATTTTTCGGAGACGATGCTCCCAGGTGCCTGCCTTCTGGTCCACTTCTTCATCACTGTCATATTCATGTTGGTGGTCTCTAATGGCCTTCTCCCACATCACCTGCATTTCTGCCATTGCTCGCTTGTGCTTCATGATCATGTCATACATCTCTTGCATCTGCAGAATGTGTAAAAAAAAACCAAAACATGCTTTTTGACTATTCTAAAAGCCAAAACAATGGACAAAGAAAGAATACAGCAGTTTTGGGGGTTGTAAAGTTTAGGTGCAGTTAAAAATTCAGTGGTACAATTTTCACATAATAAATACAGACAGGGGACAAATGAAAGGGAAAATCTGAATAAGCGTAAAGAAACATCAAATACATCCTTCTATATACGGGAGAATTTTTCTTGGTTTCAATGGATTTAAATTAATTCCAGAATGACAATGCCCTCAACCACGGGGAACGATAGGTCAGGTCAGTGACTGGTTTGAAGAGTGTAAAAATTATGTGAATCAAATGCTATGGCCTTCACAGTCACCTGATCTAAGCCCAGTTGAACACCAGTCAGCTCCACCATCACGATCATCAAATAAACATAGGAAAATATATTTGGAAGAATGTTGCCCATCCTTCCAGTGGAGTTCACAAACTTGTAGACTCAACATCAATGAGCACTTACTGCAACACTTTATGTTGGCTTTTCCTTTCATTTGCTATCCATTTATACATTTAGTTGGTGTGTTCATACCTCTTGTTGTTCTCTGATTTGTATTTTCTGCTCCTCAGATAATTCTGCCACTCCTACCAGACCAAGAGGCTTTCCCTTTTTATAACCAAGACCTCGCAGCTCCTGGGCTGAAAGAGACATAACCACAAACATAACATAGTTTTTTATATGTCTATAACATTTCAAAATCTATATGTATACAAAAGCAATAATTAGCATTTTTATCATTATAGCAGTAACAACTTCTTGACGATTTTGTATGATGATTGCATAATGCATATTACAGTAGTATCAGAATGTATGGGTTAGAAAATATATATGGTAATGGTGTCACCTAGGAAACCACATCACTACTGCCTTCTAAAAGGGTGGCACCAGGTTTAGGTTTTGTGATAGCGACTAATATGTGTATAAGCACATATTTACAGTATGCAAAACAAAACTTCATGTACCAGAGAGAGAGGGTGCATTAGGGTCCGGAGTATTAATCTCCTGGGGGACAATTATGGGAGGAATGGGCAACTCGACTTTGTCATCTTCAGACCCCCATCTACTCTTTCTCTTCCGTTTGACAGGCGGAGTTTCTGTCTCATGAACGTGGGGAAGAGCGGCAATGTTCAACGGTGGAGGAATTCCCAGTAATTGCGCAGCAGGTGGTTGTTGAAGGTCTGTTCTTGACTCTGCTGCTGGAGGTGAAGAGCTCTGGGGGGCTTTGGCACGATACTCCTGTAGTTTCTCTTTGTAGAAGCAGAAAGCCGGACTTTGCTGGTCATATAAAAAACTGAAGGAGAGACAAAAGATATTTTGTGCGGGCTGAATGACAGTACAAACTACTCAACTAAAACATTGTCACAGATACAGTGACTGACCTGAAGGCAGGGTTGTTTCGGTTGCGCTCAGCAGCGATGCTTTCCACCTCAGGGCCGCCCTCTGCCACAAACTTGGCCAGCTTCTCAGCCACCTGCTGGGTTTCCGCATCCACTGGGGGGGAGACTTTAAGCAGCCTATCAGTACTGGGGCTCAATTCACACTCTACTACTGTACCGTACTCAACTGGCCCTCACACACCACCAGTCTAGAGCCAATAGGGGATAAGAAGAGGGAGGAGGAGCAAGGGGGACAGGGGTGGTGAATGGGGAACTGTATGGATGAGAGGTTTTTACTGTAACTAGGGATAGGAATCAAGAGCTGATCTCAGTTATGAACCGGTTCCAAATTAATTGTCCAAGCCCTAAGAATCATATGCCTTTGTGCTTATCAATTAATTTCATTGATGCTTGTATGTTGCAACATAATTATATCAACATCAACAACTGAGGATAAATATCCTCTGTTATATTAACATTAGAGCCATGCAACAAGGTTCTTATTGTTGAATTTCTTTGCTAAAACCTACATGAAAATGATTGATATATAAATTAACTTTATCCAGGCTCTGTGATCATAAGACAGTTGTGTTAACAATGAAAACCTACATGGATTATCAATACAAATCCATGAAAGGATTCAATAAAGAACCTAATCAATAAAGGCATTGTAGCAATAAAATCAATTCCCATCCCTAACTGTAACACATGAAAACCGTATCAAGCCCAGAGAGGCTCCATCACATCTACACTGTGAAACACGTGTCCTAACATAAACTTGTGAAAAAACAGTTTACAATATTTACTCAATCATTAAAATCTAAATGTGACAGGCACAATTTAGAGGTGAACAATATGGACAAAATAGTGTATATCACAGTCCATTAGCTAAAGTGTAGTGCTCTATTTGCAGGTCTGAAATTCAAAACAAAAACTAAACAAAAGAAGCTACTGTCTGTGTTTGCACATCCTGTAATAAGAAGTCTGGCGGTCAACCAGATAAGTGTCTCGAGCTGAAATTATTTTTATATGATGGTGTGGTCTTGACAGCCAACGTGCATTTGTTTATTTTAGTTTCCCCTTTTAAAATGCAACTGAATTTTTAGTACAGTGAACTCTCGCTTCACCTTTCGCGGTCTCTGCATGCTTTTTTCCCCCCTCTCTTTCTTTTTTTTTTACAGCACCTTGTATTCTGTGTCCTGATTGGCTAAGGGACTGTAGACCATTGTCAATCAGTCTTTCCGTGCTGTGTCTCCTGTACAGTACAGAATGGGTTCAGCTTGCCAAATTGACAGAAATATTATACCACTGGCTGAAAACAGGGTTTGGTCTTTGGTTTTATTCTATAATACTGGACTTATTTTTCCTCAAAGGTTTGAACTATGAGAGTGTTTAAACAAGAAAGAAAAGTGTGAAAATGTTAATGCCTATCTGAGAAAAGTGTATAAAGTGTGTAGTGAGGGCTTTTACAGTCTTAAAACATCTATAATAATTATAAAAAATAAAGCTGACTACTTTGCCGATTCCGCCTATCGCAGGTTCTTTTTGGAACGTAACCCCTGCAATAAATGAGGTTTCACTGTATTCATTTACAGTTTCACTTAAGCATGAGTATGTTATTATATTTTAGTGAATAAAAACAACAAATCTCCAGTCAACAGAGAGCATTAAAGTGGCCCTTTGCTCATACTGGCGTAATACCATTTACTCTAACAGACAGAAACTTCATACTCTGGTATTGAGAAACAGAGTTACCTCTATCTGGTCAAATACTAGCTACTGTAAATACTGTATTGAAGTTCACATTACCTGACCAGTTGTCTGTGAAATCTATTACATGCAAGGCAGTCCAATTTGTTTGGGAATATGCATGAATTAGTTTAAAGGGTTATTTAAGATGTCTATTTCTGTCCTAGTGTGATCAATGACTATAGCTGAAAATGGACAACGCTATATTGGCATACTGTCCACCCCTTTTGAAAGAACATTTTAAGATCTCTGAGAGGTGTGGGCATGTAATCTTACCATAATCTGATGTATTCTCAGGTCTTAGCAAATCCTTTCTCAATACCGCAACTCTATTTTTGTAGTAGAGATATTCCAAGCTGCTCTTGTCATATAAAAATCTGAAAAGCAAGGATATAACAAATCAGATGAATTTGAAAACACTGCACAAGTAGATCAAAATAACTGAGCTACACTCAAACTTACGAGAAAACAGGATTGTCCTTGTAGTCCTCCTTGGCCTTTCTCTCCAGCTCAGGTCCTCCCTCTGCCACAAAAGAGGCCATCTTGTCGATAATGAGTCTGGTGTCTGAATCCTCTGGGGGAGAGACTTTAAGCAATCTATGAGTACATTTACTGTCATGGCACCTATGACAAAATGCCAGTCACGTGACAACTGTGCCACTAGAGTATGCAGAAGACGCACTGAAATGTCCACGCCATGGAGTTGTCCAGAGATACACTGAAAAACACAGGCCTTGATTTACCTTTCATCTCTAAGAATCTAGAGTAATCAGCCTCTTCCTCCTCATCATCGCCATCTGGAGAACAAAACACGCTCGGTCTCTGGTTGAGAACAGGATTCTTCTTTGGCTGTGAGTAGTTCTTGAATTGACTAAGCATGCTGCTGACTCCAAGGCCTGGCCGCTTCCCAACAAGAATGCTCTTTTTTTGTAGTGTGTTTCCTCCTGGTGATGGAGTTGAGGATGAGGGGCTTTTGGTATCACTAGTGGAACCTAGAAAGAGGAAGAACATGTTAAAAAAAATTTAGAACTAGCTTTTCTGGGAAATGCTATATTTAGCCTGCAATAAATGTCAAGTTTTCTTCCTCAACCAAAACATTTGGTAGGTAATCAACACAAGTCAGTTATGTAAAATAATTTTCATGTTTCTTATTCTCTCGAGTTTACTTGGGTCAGGATGCTCTCTTTTAAAACATGTATCTCCCCCAAACAGTACAGCTGTCAGACAGCTTGAAACTGTTTTCATAAGACAAAACTACAAGGTCATAGCTATCGATCAGCTTTACCGTACCTTCGTATTATGAATAAGGTTTTCTTCACCCTGCCAAATATATGTGATGATGCTATTGGGCACTGAACCATGAGCAGTAAAATCTGTTTACCTAAACTAAAAACTACTGTTATGCTGTAAGTCTCTTGAGACCTAAAAAGGCACGTTTAAAAGCCAGAATATCACTTGTGGGGTCTGATACAAGTACTGCATATGTCTGCCAAACCTTGAGTTACTCTGCAACAGATGTATCCCTATCTGAACAGCGGCAGCCTATAAAGACATCATTTCTGGGGATGGACAGGCAAGTTTTTGCCTGTGGGAGAAGGTGGTCAAGACGTCCCTTTACTTCAGGGCAATAACTGGATATAAAAAAAAGACCAAATGATACGCTGGGAGCCCTGTGTCATATTACCTATAGTCCGAAAGAAAGAAAGAAAAGTCCTTCACAGAGAGCAAGGTACTAACCAGATGCATTGTTCGATTTATCCTTCTGCATCTTCATGAACTGCTGCAAAAAGCTTCCATCATTTGCAAACTTGTTTGATGAAGCTCCTTGAAGACTGAGAGGACTGCTGGGATCAGAATGGACAAAATATATTTAAATGTTAGTTTCATTCATGTATGACAAAACTGACTGACAGCATCAGACATTACAGTACAGCAAGAGAGTTGCAATGTTGTGTCAATTAAAAGAAAACTGGCAGTTAACTTAAAAAATAATTCAGGTCAAGAAATATCCAATATCAGCCTCTCAAATGAGAATAATTTCTGTTTCTTTAGTCCTCTAAATGTCCCATTTTGCCTTGGAAAACAGTGATAAAATTAGCATTTTCTGGTTCACACAGCAAAATGACTAATGGCAAAATGATCAACAGATTATTGTATAATGAAAGTAATCATTACTTGCAGTCCTATTCATATGACGAATTGCTTTCCACGTGTTGGATTGTTACATGTCTATGCCATACGAGCAGGTCCATGTGTATATCGTTACCTTTGAGGCAGGGGTTTGCTCGCGATTTGCTCGTTTTTTGCCTGTTGAGCCATTTTGGCCTCAATTTCCTTCTTCTTCTGAGCTATCAGCTTCTCTTGACGAAGAATATTCATGTTGATCTTGTTTTTCTGTGGCTGGACGGTCTTGGATTTCCACCCCCCTCGTCCTAAGAACAGATCACAGAAAATGCAACATATGACATTAATAAGCGTCGAGCTGGAGCTGACGATAAATATGGCATAGATAACTGCGACAATTAAAAAGCATTTCTGGAGTTCAGCTACTTACAGAAATATAAATAGTGTACTTTCATGATCATTTAAAGTTCGTATTAAAGACTAGCAAGCTAGAAAGCTTCTCTACGTCACACAACAAAGACAACTTGCTGCAGACTTCCTCGTCATTCAATGCATTAAATGCTGAAATTACAAGTTGCAGACCTAGTTGAGTTAAAAGACTTAATAAATTATAAACTAAATAGCGTGATTTGAAAAGTACGTGCTTTGTTTATCTCAGCAGCTAGCTACTCGCTGTCCTGCAGCTACGTTAGCTAGTTGACGTTGTCGGCTAAATTAAGTGTTTCCTCACGGCAGCTGCTGTATATTTAATATTAACATCTCTGTTAAATTCACACTAAACACTCACCTGTATCGCTCGACTCCATGGTCGCAGCGGGATAGAAAGATATATTTCGAAAACGACGCTCACAGACTACAATGGGCCTTTCGCTGCTAATGTTCAATCTTCTCTGGCAAAACCAGGGACAAGACTACCGGTCAGAGCTCCTCCAGAATAAAAGCATGATCTCTCTTAAGCTTTGACAGAATCACTGACACTGTCGACTAAAATACTGTATATTTTGCGAAAAAGCCCAATTATCAGCCCGTTCTACGTTTTAACAATTCTGTAAAGAAACCAATATCAGTTCCTCAAAGAGCCTGAAATACCGTATTAGACCTTTTATTTGACACCAAAGCACCTCAACTCAACCCCACGTTGTCTTTTCTATTCTGGCTGGCCGAAATGAACCAATGTCTCAGATATTCCCACTTGATTTTTTTGCCTTTTTTTTTACACGCCCCCTTCACTCAGGGTAGTCATTACAAAAATACTTAGACGGCGAAATACAGCAAAAAATATTAAATTGATCTTGACTCTGAATTACAAAGATGTTACAGGAAGAACCTTTACACAAACACTTGTTAAGAGAAAGATATTTGTACCCTGTTCCTTTCTTCTGCCTTTTAAAACGAGAGCAGATGTGTATCCCCCTCTCTTGTAAAATTGATACTTGTGCTCAGCATGATCTATGTAGCGTGTCAGCTCAAAAACTACAAATACAACCATTAAAGATATGTGGGTTATGCAAATCAGTCATTTTATTTGCATGACTGAACTAAGTCTTTTTTAAAAATGTTTCATGTTCGGACTTTTTCGCTCTTATTTGAAGGTAAACACCAAACCGGAAGTCTTCTCCTTGGTGATTTTTGTAGCTACCATGGTAACGTGACGTCGTGCTCGTAGGTCTCCCTGCCTCCCTGCCGCTAAAGGCAGATTGTCCCTTGTTGCTACCCGTTCGTGCCGTACGAACTGGCCTCCTGCTCAGAAATGGCTGAAGCTCCCCCTCGGCCCTGCCGGTTTTTCTGTCACCGGTGTTCCGCAGAGATTAGTCCGCGTTTACCGGTAAGGACCTGGACACCTATCCGCTCACCCGTGTGAGAAAACATGTCCGGACTGGTGTGGTTTTGTGTGTGTGTGTCTGTCGCACACACAGTCACGTCGACTCACTGCTGCTACGCTAGTTAGCTCGCCCCATAGGCAACAACGGTCCAGAGTGACAGGGGGCAATCAAGTTGGCGTGTTATGCGTAGTGTTTTAGACTTATACTCTAATCTGAATGGCGGTATATCGAGCAGCAGCTATGTAAAGCGTCCCCCACAGCCGGACAGGCGTGATTGTGGCGTTTTAGCGTGAGCAGGCGAGTTATCAGTCAGATTTTGGTTGACAGATGAGCAGGTTGAGGTTTTGATTTCATGGTTTACAATCAATTGACTAAAAAGAAACGGGCATTAAAACGTCTTCCCAAAGCCGGTCTCAATCAGTCAACACTACTGCTGTGTTAGCAGCCCGCTCGCCTGCCATAGCAGCCTGTTGTCAAACCATTAATGGGAAGCTTCTTGAATGTTACAGTAACATTTACTTATGTGACGGTCAGCTAGCTGCTTACTTGTGTTGTCTCTCATATAATCAATATATGTGCTAATTGGAAGTGCCCGTAGTGTGTTACTTACAGCATATAGCATTTTATTTAGCTATAAGATAACTTAATGTTCTGTCAGTAAGATGTCTATGATGGATCGATTGAATACAGCGATGGTTTACATCAAGACAGCAATGGTCTGCTTATCATAGACACTTAGGTTTTTTAGAAAAATACCTGTACTTTACATTATTAGGCATCATAAACTCAGTTACCAGTTTATTATGTACACTCACGTCTGGATAAAAGTAACAGTTTGATAGAACAGCCAGGGTATAAGGTAGCACATATTTCTGAGCTAATGCTGCAGAAATGTTCAAGTGAATGGTAGATTTGCTTCTTAACAGCAAGAAATAATCATAAGTTGTCTTCAGAATGGCTGGTGAAAACTGAATATTTATTACCCAATTGTGGGTGGTTAGGCAGACAGAAAACTTTGAACTCGGTTAGCAGCCGTCAAACAAGTGTATGGTGGTGATGATGTTCAGATTTTGTTTAAACTGATTTATGTTTTGTGTATTATCATTTCAAGGGCTATTGTGTTGTGTTATACTGAGAAGCATTTTTATTACTTAGTCCAACTTACTTATATCAATGATGTGCACTTCAACAGTCACAATTGACCATCAACTTGAATCAACACTTTTCTGATTGAACTAAACATTTAATTAGACTGCATGAGTTTTGCTAGGTGTTTACAATAAAACACAAGACAACCGTTATGTGCTTTTTATTGTGCATACATTGAACATATTTACATATATTTTCACCGTAGGACTACACCTGTCCACGATGTGAATCTGGCTTCATTGAGGAACTGCCTGAGGAAAGAAGGTATGGAGGATTATTATGTGTGTCTATTGTCTGCTTTGAATGGCTTTGATGTTGAGTCTTAATCTTTTGTCTTGTGTGTTTGTGAAGTACTGAAAATGGGTCTGCATCCACGTCCTCCACCAGTGATCAGAACCGCTCAGCCTTTGAGGTCAGTGTGACTTGTTAAATCAGCTGGTCTAGGAAAACATTTTGCATCCGCACCAACATTTGACCTTGTGTCTGTCTTTTCCACCAGAGCATGGATCACCAACACTTATTCACATTTCCCTCTGGGTATGGTCCGTTTGCTCTTGGGATTTTTGATGAAAACTTCGATCTTCGAACTCGACTACCAGCGGAGGACAACCGAGAGACAGAAAACAGGAGAGAACGGGAAATGGCATCACGGCAACGATACAGTGCACGGCAACCACGGGGTCGACACGTTCCCCGACGACAGGGTACGCGCCATGAAGGAGTGCCCACATTAGAGGGGTGAGACGTTTTCAACAGTAGGGTGTGTGTGGGGAGGTTGGGGGACATAAGATATGGTTGTGCAAGAACTATGTGCTTCTCATGATATGGTAGAAAATACTTTAACAATATTATTTCCAGATTTAAAAGTTGATGACATGATACTGTGTGTGTTAAATATGGATATATATTTTTTTATTCTCAACATGTACAGACATTTATGGGAGTTGTTAATCTTCTTACTGAATTCTTACTGAATTGCTTGCTGAATGTGTTTTTTTTCTGGATACAGAATTATTCAGCAGCTTGTAAATGGAATCATTGCACCTACAGCCATGCCAAACATTGGGATGGGACCATGGTAAGCATAAGAAACTATGGTGCATTTTTGTTTACTTTTATTACTTACTAATCATAAGTGAAATGATATTTCCTGTGTTAAAAATGTGCTTGTGCTTGGTTTGCAGGGGTATGCTGCATTCCAATCCAATGGACTACGCCTGGGGTGCCAATGGTCTTGATGCTATCATCACACAGGTATAAAAAGATTTTATAAGGAAACATTTACAATAGGGCCTCAGGAATAGTGCTTTATGATATCATAATAGTAATTTATAATATCTTAATTAATAAATTCATAAATAATGTTATAATTTTATCTATAGCAATATAATGATAACAGAAGCTAAAATCCTAAAAGTGGTTATAACATTTGAAGCTTTTTTTTAGGGTGCAGTATACAGGGAAGCTACTAAAGAAATTGCACCTTTTTGCCTCTTTGTAGTTGTCAAATAAAAATTTCTGAGTAATTTATCCTTTGGAAGACTACAGCTGATGCTCTCAGAGCCATTTAGTGGGTTTCTGCTCTCTTTCACTTGTAGTTATTGAACCAGTTTGAAAACACGGGTCCCCCTCCTGCTGATAGAGAAAGGATAAAGAGTTTACCGACCATCTCCATCACAGAGGAACATGTGGGTGAGTCCACATCTCTCTCTCTCACACTCTAACATTGTGTCTCACTCATTCTGCTTTTTTGAGTGATCTCCCAGAACAGGAGAGAAACGTTGTCCTTTTCATCAGTATTATTACACCACTTAAGATATACGCCCTTCGCCTTGGACTTTAAGCAGTATCACTATTTTCTCTGGCAACAGAGGCACCTGACAATAATCACCCTCTAAAAATCTTTTACATATTCCTTCAGGTCTTTAGTTTTACATCATCACAGACTAACATCAGAATACTTCCACATACTATATATGTACTTCTATTTTGACCTTAAAACCGTATTGTTGTTCAGGGTAGTGAAGTGTTTGAATTTAACCTTACACTGCACAACGCTGCCTAAACTCAAATAAACGAAATCGGTGTGATCATAAATTTTCCCTGCAGCTGATGCCTGTGACCGATCTCCCTATCTTGTGTGCACGTGCTCAGACAGTACATCGTTTTCTGTTTGTACAGGTGCTGGTTTAGAGTGCCCTGTGTGCAAAGAAGACTACAGCGTTGAGGAGAGTGTTAGACAACTGCCGTGCAATCATTTGTTTCACAATGACTGTATAGTCCCGTGGCTGGAACAGGTATGTATATCAAACAAGGATGTCCCTAACAGTTATATAAAACCAGATTTGTCTCCAGTAATTTATTGAAACCTTCTGTACTTTGTCATAACATTTTAAGATATTCCTAACATACTCCGGTGGAAAAAAGTAGACTGCTAAATAACACAATTAATAAACAGCAGTCAGCAGTTTCAATTAAATGTGTTGACAGTGACTAGGGTTGGGCTGACGAACACTGCCATCATCTGTCGCCAATGGCTGACAGTCATCAACCGCTGAGCCCTCTACCATTGTAACATCAGGACTTAAAAGACACTGCTGCACACAGACATTCTATGGTCGTGCAAAAATGAAGAATTTAGGTTTATTGTAATTGTTAAAAAGATCTGTTTGCCTGATTTACTGAAGAACAAAACAGGTTATTTAACAGTTTAACAGTTTAGGCCTGCTGCCCAGTGAAATCATGTTTTTAATGTAGATACAAATATCAGAAATTATTTTTGTTATTAAAGCTACATCATTGTGGCCTGTCTTAGTAAATCAGAGTGGAAATGTTTGTATCTCAAAACTTGAGGATTAAAACTTGCATATAGAAAGAAATTTCTAAAAGGTAGGAGTCAGACTGCTAATAATACCTACCATAAAGCAAGGTGCTGTCATATAAATAATGATAATTAAATTGTCATCAAACATTTTTCCCATCATGTGTTACCCTGCTCATGTAACTAAGAATATTTAATCTTTAGGAAAAATAGAATTAATTATTACTATTATAGTGACTGGCTGTATAAAGGTTTACTGTGCAAAAATAGACATAGTAATTAATATCCAACATGCATACATCTGTCAATTTGGTCGCCTTTACTGATGTATATAATGTTTCAGAGAGCAAAAAGAACAAAGCAGGGATACCTTGTGAATTATTGCTTCACCTCAGGTTTAGAGACATTACTCTGTTGCTTTCATGTTGGGAATAGAAAAAGAGCAAACCTTTTTTTGACATGGTAGATTTGAGAAATATTATTGCTATCAGTAACTTTACACCTTGTACAGCTGAGATCTCATCCACACTCTTTGCCATTTTTCTGTCTTTATAGCAAACAAGTGTAAGATGATGATATTACTATTTTGTCTGCTAAGTTCAGACAGTGGGCATGATGCATTCATATATGAATTTCTAAACAAATCTGAGATGTGGCTGGAAATTCATTGGGAGGTGTGGAAGCAGGTTTAGCTGTTCAATCCTATGTGAACTGGTTTGGTGAGTGTGCATAGAGCAGTTGTATTATGTTGGATTGGGACGATGTATTGGCAGTTTCAAGACAGAGAGAGTCTCTGTTCAGAACAAACCTTTTGTGAATTTGTTAATGTATTGGAAGTACTCCAGTTTTTACACAAGTCTCATTTATCCTTGTTTCCCCCCCAGCACGATACGTGCCCTGTGTGCAGGAAGAGCCTTAGTGGACAGAACACAGCCACAGACCCACCGGGGTTATCAGGAATGAACTTCTCTCCCTCCTCCTCATCTTCTTCCTCTCCCAGCTCACCAAGCAATGAGAATGCTGCCAGCAACTCATAGATTTTCACCATCACCTCACGTCCGAAAACCTCACAAAATCCGTCAGACCCGGCACCTCCTCCACACAGCCGAGACCAGGACAATTGTCCGCCTCATTTCAAGGGGATGATATGAGCAGTGGTGAACTCTCTTTTGCAGACTGTTACAAATCATTCCTCCCCCTGTGCTGAATGGACGCTGGGTCCAGCTCCTGCTGCTACTGTTGCCGAGTATTTGAGGAGGTGGGAACTAGGCAGTGTTAAAGGAGGATTAAGGAAGGCTGTGAATAATAATAATAAAAGTGGGATTGTGACCGGAACCGGAGCAGAGTTTGAGCCAGAGTGGACTGCTTTTGATGGAGTCTTTGCCTCGAGGCCAGGATGCATTTTATATTTAAAAGACAAAATGCTCTTTTTAAAAAAAACAAAAAAACAAAAACATTTCCTGTGGTGGTGCAGAATACATAGATGTGTAGATAGAGAATTCATTTTGAA
>JAOXYL010000071.1:14173203-14208877 GCA_028564955.1 Terapon puta
AAAAAAACAAAAAAACAAAAACATTTCCTGTGGTGGTGCAGAATACATAGATGTGTAGATAGAGAATTCATTTTGAACTGTCAGCCACTGTACAGCTAAAGGATCCAAGTAAAACCTTGTGGACAGAAAACTGAGTGTATGCATCAGATTTTTATTTATTTGCACCCTTTGATTTTTTTTTTTGCACAAAATTCTGTCTGATGGTGAGAATGTGAATTTGGGGAAACTACTGAACAAAAAACAAGATTTTTCACATTTTTGCATTGAATAAGTCTTTTAGGACTTTTTTGTTTTGTTTTTATTATATTCTCTTTTAATAGAGCTTGATTCTGTGTACTTGGTGTATCTTGACAAGGTGAAGATCCTCACAGCTCAACAGTGGACACATTTTTATTCCTCAAGTGAAAAAAAAAAACAACACAAACCTACTTATTTATTGAACCCTTGCCCAAGATATAAATTGAGCAAAGTAAAAGGGAAAAAGACACAAAAAAGGCATGGGATCGTCATACCTCTATGGAACTGACCAAATGTGTTTCACAAACAAGTGTTTATTATTTTATTTACTGATTTTTCGTACAGTCACAATAAAGTGCTAAAACAAACAAATTTGGGGGTTTCTGCTGACACTGAAGTTTCAAAATGTTATTCTACTGGTATTGTTTTTACACATTTAATAATGCTTCAACACTGATCAAACCCCATTTGGTTTTAATTAGGAAAAAGGCAATATCTTTGCTTGCTAAGGAAAGAGAAGGGAAGTAAATAATACAAGTAAATAAAATTATTTTCTCGCCGGCTTTTCTCTAGATCAGATCTCTTAAAGGTTTACTTTGCTTTACTGTCTGTAGATCATAACTTCATGTTAACCATGTTTTTACACAGAGAAGCAGTAATATATGAAACAGCGCAGATTTTTGGCACGAAATAAAATGAAAAAAAGAGCCTTCAATGTCAAAGTGAAAGCAAATGTCTACACTTATCTGACATAAATACACATATTAAATGTACAAAAATGTTTAAACGTGTTCACTCCCTTTTAAAGGACACACTCTGCATTCATTAAAGGTTAGTCAGTTCAGGGCTCTGCTATTGTCCATGGTCATTCACTAGCATGCAGGCCAGCTTTTGGTTGGGTCAGTATCAAGGCAAAACCTTCATCATGAAAACTAATTTATGACTGCAAGCAATAATGAAAAGCTCAAGTCAGTGGACAATACAAGAAAATGTCTGAACGTATGCATGAGTACAAATAGCCTGAAAACATCCAAATGGGGTTAAATCTTCATAATAGGCACTGCAACGCTGTCCTTTCTGATTTGTAGCTTACAAAGACACCGTTCACAGTGTACCAAATATGTGAGTTTGTTGTGGGGTTTTTGTTGCAGTAATTAACAAATAGTTGGCACCACAATCACCAGACCAGCAACATACAAGGTTTTCATATTCAGTTAAACAGAAATAAACAATTAAATTTCCAATGGTCCAAAACTTTCCAATGTAAAAAACATGAGGCATTGCTGCTCCAAACCAGGCTCTGTATGAGAAACTTTGACTTCATTTATTGTGAAACTGTGAAGAAGAGAGATTGTGTTTTCATTTTCCTCCTGTTTGTTTTAAGTTCAGGACACTTGTGTGGCTCCACACCAATAAGGTCATCACTTAGTCTCCCCCATATAGGTTAACACTCTTTATGTTGATTAATGGATAAACCTCTTTAGCTCCTGTGCAGCACTGTTTGTAGGCTGTTCATGTCAATATTTATCTACCTTCTCCAGAGTCTGTTGAACATTTGTTTTGATTTTATTGCCATTTCAGTGAATCACTGTCTTTTTGGTCTCTGTCGTCTATTAAACGTACTTGTGGGCAACACAAGGCTGCATCACCCAACCAGGAAATTAAACTGAACCTTGGTGCAGCTGTGTAGTTTTGACTAATGAAGTGGGGAGGAGGGTGACAGAAAGAAGGAAGAAGGGAGGAGGAGTGACCGAAATGATGCTCATGACTTCCCAGCACTGATGTCAAAAGGTAAGAAAATTGAAAAAAAAAATGATGATCATTTCCGGAGTCATATTATTATTGTTAAAAAGGCCTGCCTGAGTGTTTGTGAGTAAAACCAAACCATCCTTTACATATGTGACCAAAATTAGACTAAACCAAAACTAGATCAAAGAAAATAGGCTAGCTACTTCATCTCTTCTCAAGTGACAAAGCACTCGATTATCATGGCCCACATCCTCAGTGTGTTGGATGATGATCTGCAGCTCTGCAGGTTTGACCATTTGCACAGAAACACAGATAAATTTCACATGCTATTCCCTCCAACATAAATGCAAATGTAAATCCATTTGTTACTGTCTTACACAAGTGGAATCAGCTGTTTTGATTCTTATATTGAACCAGTTTAAACCACCAAAGTCCATCAGTGATGCTGAACCTGCCTCTGAATACAAGAGCATCCAGCTGTCAGTGTGTGCTACAGAAATACCTCTGCTGTACTTGTTGACCCCTGCTACAGGTACTATCTGCAATGATTATGCAGTAGCTGTCTCTGCCTCTGAATGTTAAACATTTTTCGGGTTGTTGGCTGTCGAAAGAGGATATAGATATGTAATTGAATGCACTGGACCAAAACTTGTTGCTTGAATTGTGTATTTTTAATACCTGTGTCATGGTCTATGTTTATATGCTTTATCATCCATGCATCTAGACCAAGGACTCCAGATCTAAGGACTTCAGAAGGCACACATCAAAAAGTGCTTTGTAACCAAAATGTACCCTGAAAAGAAAGAAAAGTTCTGCAATCAGGCATCTCCGAGGCAACGTCTGTGTTGTAGAGAAATGGACCAGGACTGTAAACCTCTCCCTGCCTCTGACGACGTGCCTTTGACACCTGTGTTGTGTCAGAATCACATTGTTGTCTCACACCTTCTGTACCAACCCCCTGTAGCCGCTAGAGGGCGTTGAACACCAACCGTGGATAGCATCACTTCAGGAGGTTGTCATTGAAAACACCTTCTAAAACACATGACATCATTTGAGTTTTCATTAACACGTGGTAATTAAACTTTTGACGTTAGTACATGTGTGACTGACATCGTGTCAAGCATCTATTTTCGTGTGATTATTGGGAAAGAGCTGCTTGAGGAAATGCATGCTGTAGGTCATGACATAGGCCTCAGCTGGGAGCAGCTTGGTCTGAATTAGGAGCAGCGTAAGCTAATAGCTTAATGATATTTGACGCAGTCAAAGGGCTCAATTAGTTTGATGTCTGAGCATCTTTGACACAATGACTGGTGAAAGTAAAAGCGCAGTAGTTTGCAAAGAAGTCACGTCCACCCCTCCCTCTGTCCCTCTCTCCTTTCTCTCTCTCTCCCTCTCCCTCCCTCTCTTCCCCTCTCTCTCTTCTTCTCCTATCCATCGCCCCTCTATTTCTGATTGGTTTTCTCCAGAGATAATTGGAGGCAAAATTTGATATGCTCAATGTCATGGACAGGAATGAGGTTTCACCGGCGTCTGCTGCCACCATGAAAAAGAAGGCGGTGGGCGGCAGTGGACGCAGCCACATCAGCGCACCCAAGGCTGCCGCGTCCAAATGCACAAGGAGCAACAGCAGCCAGAACTGCGTGGACTCCGGCTCTCCCGGCGCACCGAGCGCTAAGCAGCCCGGCGCGGCCAGCAACGTCGTGATGGACGAGACGGAGGACGGAGAAGAGGAGTCCAAGTTTCAGCATCCGCGGTTGCGCCGAGCCGGGGGGAGCGGCAGCGGCGGAGGTGGAGGAGGAGGCGGCAGTATCAGGATGAAGAACTTTACGCCAGGAGGGGGAGCCGCGTCCTCGGGTTCCAGGAGAAACTCCGGCAAGGAGCCGTGCCATACGCACACTGAGGACGCTCCCGCCGCCCCACGGCCCACTGCTGCCTCCAGAGCCACCGAGACCCAGACACCCTGTCCGGGCGATGCTGCCCAGCGCGGCGAGAGCAGCAGAGCATCTGGGGCGTCGGAATCAGCGGTCGCGGTCGAGGTTTTAAACGCGACAGCGGGTGATGGTTGCAACACCGTCGGTCCAATTTCCAGCATGAAATGCAACAAAAACGGAGAATGCAGAAGGGACTCGGGTACCGGGAGCCTGCGCTCAATCATGTCCAAGCAGGAGAAGCAGGCAGGCGGGTCGGGGAGGGCCGAGGACGGAGGGAGCACCAAGCGAGGAGCCTGTAACTCGACCACCGCCAGCATGGATGGCTCGATCACGCCAGGCGGGTCTCTGACCGGGGGGCACGGAGGAGACAGCGCGAACCCCGGCGCTACCCCGGTGTCCAGCGGCGTGCCCGAGAAAAAGGACTCCAAGGTGTCCTTCTCCAACGCGCCAAGCCGGAAAGCCTCGTCCTCGCTGCACGGCCCGGCTCAGACCCAGACCCAGCAGCCCAGGAACTCTGTCACTTTCCAGAAGCCGGAGGATGGACCGCCGATTGTGCCCGCCGAGGATGTGGAGCCTCGGGGCAGCCAAGCCAGCTTCATGCAGCGGCAGTTTAGTAGTATGCTGCAGCCTGGAGTTAACAAATTCTCCTTACGCATGTATGGTAGTCAGAAAGCAGTGGAGAGGGAGCAGGAGAGGGTAAAATCAGCTGGAAATTGGATTATCCACCCTTACAGCGATTTCAGGTAAGACCCGGGGCTGCCATTGGTTGCACGTTGAAAGTCATGAGGGGCCCGTGTGGGTCCTCATTGTTATCCACAACTCACTGTGTAGTGAGTACAAGCACCGTGACTCCACGGGAACACATGCATGGTTATTGTCCGAGGCTACAGGCTGCTGTTGGTTCATTTCATCCCCTCTGATTGAATCTGTAGAGATTTGAATCAATGCATTGCAACGTGCTGCCATTAATCCCCCGAACAACCTGTTGTCAGGCAAATGGACTTCAAAGAAGAGTGTCCTTTCAAGGTTGTAAACAAATCCCATTCCAGCCTGTATGTACAGTAGCATGTCTGGGATGCTCAACAAGCCCGGCCTGCTAACACATCTCTACTTTTCGCCGCGGCGCGCTCACATTTAACAAAGAGGACAGCGCGCCGACGCTCATCATTTAAAATGCCATTAATTTTCAAAGATGTGGTTAATATTCGTGGCGGCGTGAGCTCTGCTCTGCGACAAGAGCCGTGCGGACAGGATGTAGGCTACGTGTGTGTGTGAGTGAGTGTGTGAGTGTGTGTGCGTGCGATGCACTCAGTAATGGAATGTCACCTTGAGCCAAGTGTGCGAAAACCTCAAGCATGCTCACTGGAGACACATCCGCCTGTACGACTCCCCGGATCCTGCATTGCAATGACGGCCGCGCTCTGTTTCAAACACTGATGGCCGGCTGGACATCCAGCAGATATTTTTTCAGACAAAAAATAATTTAAATGTACGAGATGTACGAGCCTCCCCCCCCCTCCCCCCGTTCGACATGTTCCGGTCGCTGAATTGCATTTGGGTCAGAAAAGCAGCAGGTTTCGCTCTGTGTCTGCAGCTTTCAGCACCTCTCTGAGTGGACAGCTCCCGTCTCATTTGGAGTCGGCTCGCGCGTTTGAGCGCTACCGTCACCCCCACCCCCCCAGCACCATTCATGCTTGGCCCATTTGTATCACATAACGCCGAGTCAGTAGACCACCAAAGGGTAAACTTGACACTTGTCCTCAACAGCAGAGGTGTAACTTGACGACAGGCCACTTTGGGGAGGTTTTCTTGACCCCGCACGCTCCCACGCTGCTGCTTCGTATGCTAATCGCTAATCGCTCACTTAAAGCAGCAAAGTTGCTCCGAACATCCTCATCTGGGCGGTTTTTGCTGTTGCCGTAGAGTCGAGGAGTCTGAGCTTGTTGTATAAGTCGCAGTGTAATGACTCAGCGCTGCACCTGTCCTGCAGAGCCTCCTCTGACGGCCTCAAACATCACTACTTTGACTCTGTCTGTCCCGACCTGCCACATCACTACCGGCAGCAGAAGGCGAGACGGTAACCTTCTTGGCGTCCGTGTGTACTGGAAGGTCGATGAGAGCTCCAAATGCAGTCTTATAAATGAAACCTAATGTTCTGCTTGGGGTCCAGGAGACCCGTAAAAGCTCAAGAATAACCTTTACATTTATTTTTTTTTTACCATCGTGATATTTCATCACCCTTTCTGATTTTGTGAATATTAACTATAAATCTAATTTAGTCTCGTTTCTGTTTGGGCTTCTCAGAGCATTTATGCAGCACGCCCCTCCCAAATCCTAAATAAAGTCTATTTGCATTCGGAAATCTAGAATAATTTGTTCATGAGAAGTATAAGTCCATACACTGGTGAGGTCAACACTCATGTAGGTATATGTCATACAGATATGAAATATTTGAATTCTTTCAGGTCATGGCTGTTTATATCCACCTTCACCAAACATTTGTATGCAGTTTGTGTAATTACCTTTCTACATATTGGGTTTCACTGTAATCAGAATAAAAGAAGAAAATGGGAGTGCAACCATGGTCACATATACTTATTTTTACTCACACAGTATTGGGTTACAAAAATGTAAGCAAAAAGAAGGAGGTAGAAAGCCTCTATTTTTTGACACATCATGTAAACCTTGAAAATACAACATAAATACATACACATTTATTTCAGTTATTCATAGACCAGAAAACCCACCATACCCGGCACAAAAAAAAACTTTAAAGGTCATGCTTATAAAATGATATTTCTTAATCTATGAGCAGAGACTGCCATGAGATTCATTTAGTTGCACTGTAAGAGTATAACATGCATGAAGAAATTGCTGCTGACTAATTATTACAGTGTGTGAAACCTTTTGAAAGTCAGTTCAGCAGAATCTCTCTTGCTCATTGCTTTCTGCATGTTCAGGCAGGCAAAGTGTGGCTCCTGCACTTTGTTTACATGTTTCCATCGTGAGTTAAATAAGGTCTCTTGTGTCTGCCTGCTTTCCACAGCAGCTCCCTTTTCTTATCTGACTCTATTTTTGTTCTTCTTCCCTCCCCACTTCCTGTACACTATACACACACACATGTTAACGTACTGCCACACGCAACCACACGCACGCCTGATAGGTTCTACTGGGATTTCACAATGCTGCTGTTTATGGTGGGCAACCTGATTATCATCCCCGTGGGCATCACCTTCTTCAAGGATGAGACCACCACGCCCTGGATCATCTTCAACGTGGTCTCTGACACCTTCTTCCTCATGGACCTGGTGCTGAATTTCCGCACTGGAATCATCATTGAGGACAACTCGGACATCATTTTGGACCCTAAAACCATTAAGAAGAAGTACCTAAAAACTTGGTTCATTGTGGACTTTATCTCCTCCATCCCTGTGGATTACATATTCCTCATAGTGGAGAAAGGGATCGACTCAGAGGTGTACAAGACTGCTCGGGCCCTGAGGATCGTCCGCTTTACCAAGATCCTGAGTCTTCTGAGGCTGCTGAGGCTCTCCAGATTAATACGCTACATTCACCAATGGGAAGAGGTAAGGGCATGCATTTCATGACTATAAATATAATACTAACGCTAATCACACAACTCTCAGCCACAGAGGAAGAAACACCCAATCTAGTCAGTGATAAAAGGTCACTGATTTGCCTCCAATATGTTGATGTTGGCTCGTGACCAAACCCACAATCTGCCTCTCTGTCTGCTCCGAGCGGCCCGCTCTCCTCCTCCTCGAGGTATTAATGTTCTCACCTGCCACCTGGGGAGAAATGTATAATGTCAGCAGGATGTTTGAGCTTTAACAAACTTTGCATTCTAATTACTGTTATTGTCACACAATCCCTCCCCACCCCCTCTCCCTTTTACCCCTCTGTCTCCCTGTCTGACCCAGCAGTCCCACAGGTGGCATCAGGCGGTCTAATAAGCAGCCTATTATCAGGGCAAACACAGTTAATCAATTAAGGCGCCAGAGGAAGAGCAGGTGGGGCAGAGGGTGATGATAATATGCAGCACTAGGGGGCTGTTGACTGCGATTATATATGGCACTAATTGTTCATTTGAAGGGACCGGAGAGGTTAGGTAAGCTGGCACTTCCTCTGAGGCCCGACTGGTAGACACTCAATGGTAAGAAGGGTGCTGTTGCTAGGTAGAGTCCCGCACTGAACTCAGAGACCCAATCCTACCCTGCCTGGCCACTCAGCTTTTATTTAGATGCACTGTCGGGGCCCTGCTGCTGCCTCTCCTTGTACTCCCTCCTCAAATGAGGGAGAGCAGCCTGGGAGACAGGGAGGTCCAGTGATGTCACGAGATCACTCGACTTTTCGTTTATGCCAGTATTGGCAGCCTGGTGTTGGCATTTTGCAGTGGCGAGCGGCACAGTGGGGCTTGGCTGCTAACTTGACCTTTGGATAATTGGATTTCTGAAGATATGATGTGATGCATGCACACGCACACACATACGCACAAAGTGGTGTGTGATGGGAAGTGATACTTGGCATGCATGGAGAATGAGAGGGGAGCCGTCGTGGAGTGTGGGACACTGTTACAGGAAATGACCAGTTTAAAATGCCGGCCTGTTTTTATCTGCCATAGTTTATTGTGAAAGCCTGAGACTCTAAGACCTAGACTACTCTTACTTCCCTTAACTGTCTTGGAGCTGTCCCTGGCGCTGAAGGTCTTCGTCAGTTGACACAACACAATCGTGTAGCAACAGCGCCATTCCTCTCATCCATCCTCAGTGAAAAAGATATGACAAATGACTCTATTTTGTCAGTTGCTGATTGATAAAAACTGACAGTGAAAACCGCATAAAGGTTAAAGCGGCATTTAGAAAGATCAGCACATGTGATTCATGTCCAGTCTCATTCCTCATCACTCCCATCACTTCTCCCTCAGCTGCACTGAGTAACAAATGACCCATTTCTCGTAGTAGACTTCATCAGACCTTCATACATGCCTCACTATAAAAAACATAGTAATTTCTATACATTTATACATTTAAAGGGTTATTACAGTAGTAGATGCAGCCATTGGACTGTTAAGCAGCAACAAAGAGTGGCTTCTTGAAGTCAGTCGGGGGGTAGATGATTGGCCTAAGTGACTATGTGGTGACTCAGAATGATTGATGTATGAGACGACATAGACTATCAGTTGTTAAGGATCATGATGGTCCCTGTCCATCACTCTGTGTGTTTGAATGTGTACGTGTTGGCATGTCTGTCTGTGTTGTTAGAGTATCAGTGTGCCCGCAGGCTTGCGTGAGTGTTTTGTGTGTGTGACTGGACTCTGTGTGCGTGTGTGAGCCACTGATTGATGTCATGTATCTCCGTGTAACAAATGTCTTGCCTGCTCCTGCTGTGTTTGATGTGGGACTGATGGGAACCCGTCTCCCCTACTCATTAATCAAACTTGGTATAATCCAAAGTAGACCGTGGAGCTGAGTGGGAAGCTGTTCCTGCCACAGAGATATGAATTCAAGGTCTTTAGTGTTTGACAAAGTTATGGAGGCCACATTCATTGAGGTTGTATTACAAATCCAACATATTCTGTGTTTAACTCCCCCACCTGTCTTATTGTCTCGCTCCAGATTTTCCACATGACCTATGACCTGGCCAGTGCGGTGATGCGGATCTTTAACCTCATTGGTATGATGCTGTTGCTGTGTCACTGGGATGGCTGCCTTCAGTTCCTGGTTCCCATGCTGCAGGACTTCCCCTCAGACTGCTGGGTGTCCCTCAACAAGATGGAGGTTTGTGTCAGGGAATCATGTCTGTGCATACTGAGTTGCACATATATCACCCCGTAACTGGATTTGTATCTTTCATTTGGAGGTGATTGGGAAAGAGCTATCAGTGGTCACACAATATTGATCAAAGTGTCTGACTGTCATCAGAAAAATATTGACTGAATGTCAATCAATATTCTGCGAACATGATAAAGTCTTTCTTGTCTTTGCTAAAGCAGGAATCCCAGTGTGTAAGGATGTTGTCATCTAAAGAGGAAATCCTGAGTCTGTGTTTTAATTTTTGCTCTTGAAAAAGCTGGTTTATTTTCCCATGAACTCATCTGTATTGCCAAAAACTGAATCAGATGGCAGTTTAGTCTCTTGGAGTACTGGAGGCACAATTGTCAATCTTCCATTACACAAGCCGTAATAAATATACAGTCCTGGCACTGAATTGACAGTCTGCAGCTCGCAGCTTTGTGAGGTGGCTTTGAGCTAATATTAACATCCTGATGTTTAGCAGGTATAATGTTTATCATATTCACTATGTTAGTTTAGCACATTAGCATGCTCACACTAGCTAATTATCACTAAGCAGAAACAGCCGAAGCTGAGTGTCATTTGTTTTACAGGTATTCACCAAAATACTGGACTAATTCAATATTTACCAAATGATGGCACTATGTAGAAAGCTGGAGTCACTATTAGTCATAAGATTTCCTCTTCTGTGGATCATGAATGTCAAATGCAAAATTTGATTACAATCCATCCAATAGTTATTAATATTTTTCAGTCTGGACCAGAGTGGTGAACTGGCATTTGCGTCCTTAGACCCATGCTGCCAGCATGGTCCTCTAGGTTAGGAGTGATAGTTACATATACTATAATTTGAATCAATATGGTCCACTTTGAAAACAGTGAACTGTACTATTCAGGGAACCATTATTATCCCTAAGTGATGTCTGCTGCAATTATGCTATTACCGAATCAGGAGGAAAGTCAGTATTTCTTTCCAACAAGAACATTACTCATATCACTGCCCCCTGCAGCATCATTCAGCCGGTGTGCCAGACATAGAAAACAACTGTGGGATACCAATGAAGAAGCTGTGAAAAAGAAGCCAGAGTGATTTAAGCGCACCTCTAGATCCCTCCATGCCTCCTCTTCAGGACGGTGGTGTGATGACAGGAAAGATAAAAGGGGAAAACAGAGGGATGGAGGGGTGTGGGGGGATGTGACCAGGCAGCTGGGCTCTTTGTTGCCATGTCTCTCTCAGAGAGATAAAAGCTGGTTGTTTATAGGTCTGTCTGTCAGCCCAGCCTTTTACTGAGTGAGAGGAGACCACACTAACCCAGACATGAGGCACAGATCCAAATGGGGTTTTAAACAGATTGGGTCCTGCTCCCTGATATTGTCGGGGCCTGCCATGACTACTTGTAAATTTAAGATTTGAACTATTTCATGGGTGACAGTCATGGCTCTTGTTTTTATTGCTACACAAAAGTAATTCCAAGTTAATGTGGCAATGAGAATGAATGTCTCCTCATTCATGTTGTAGAGAGGGAGGGAATTCCTCTTTGTTTAATGTGTTAGGCACAGCCACACACTGCTGTTTTACTGGTGCTATTTTGTAGAACTGGACAATATTGATGAAATCATATATTACAACATTGACTTAGACTCTCAGTGTCAATAAAGTGGGGATATGTTGGGCCTGATGAATGGTGCCTTTCTGTAATATTTAATGAAAATGGTGGTGATCCCAGAAAAAAATAAGCACCAATATTTATTATTGTGTCAAAACAGGTAAAAGCACTTTCCCTCAGATAAAACTTATTTTTAGTTTAGAAATACAGTGTAACCTCTGACCTAATGAAAAAGAAAACACATAAACAACAAGCTATGTGTACCTTAGTGTTAAACTAACCAGAATGCAGACATTTAGAGACTCAGGCATGTCCACCATCCATGAGGCTGACTGTACACCACATCCACACCAGATCTTTGACGTTATAAACTAATGAAAACACGAAACAAATAAAAAAACATGCATCACCTTCAACGGTATCATTCAGCTGTTTGCCCTCCAACCTCTGAATCTGCGTATTCATGTATTTTTGCAGTTTTACATAATTATAAGCTGTTCATCTTTCAACAACTTTCCCTTTTTTACACTTCTTAATAAATGACTTGGTTTCGAATATAATTTGCAGATCCCTTGATAACAAAAGTGATTACTATCTGTAACCTTAGATGTAATGTCAATTCATTGATATGCAGCTGTGCTCAGTCTACAGTATCATTTCATTTCATGGGTGTATAAGGTAAAAATAGTATATAATGTGCTGACCTCCACTATAAAGTACAGCAACTTGAATATACATAACACAGAGGACAATCTTGTACTGCCCACAGTGCAGAGTTTGAAGTCCAGGATGATGAAGTTTGGGGCTGACAGGCCACTGACTCCTCTATTGCTCTCCATCTCTGTATAATCAAAGACAGTCAGTCTCCAGAGAGCCATCACTCTCAAAGTAGAGGGCTGCTCTGGCATGGTACAGGCTGCCTACAGCCACCTGAGACCACCCCCCTATTGAGTGGCTGACAACTTGTAACATTAGCCATTGTGTTGCAGCCAGGCCATCCATCAAGCCTTGCACCCTACAGTAGCTCTGGTGGTGTGGGGCCCATAGGCAGGACCCATGGAGGGCGTTGAGAACACTCTGTAACTCCGGATGACATCTACCAACCAGTAATTGGATTCAGTCAAAGTTGTAATACCCCAGGGAACATTGTTTTTGCAGTACACCTCAACTTTCATCCATTAATTTCATTTAGTTTATATTTAGCATTAACTTTATGCAGCCCTGTCAGCCACGCAGTTAATTTCCATGCTAGAGTGCGTTTTTGTGGCAGAGCGTCTCCTTGCTGTGGAGTACAGAGGCGACTCGGTAATGATAGTGACAGATGCGCTAACTGACAGACACAGGGTGTATAGTTTCAACTCTGTAATTACAACTGTGTATGCACCCATCCCTTACTGTATCCACATCACAGATACGTCTCTACCTTATTATCCCTCACTACCATCAGCAGGAGGGGGCTTGGCAGTACAGTGGTCTGTTCTCTTTCAGAAGATAAGCCGCTAATTGCTACTCATGGTGTTAAATCACTTTATTTACTCGACGCACCTAGTTTGACCAAACATTATTGCAGGTCTGCTGCTGGACATTGAAAATTTGATTTAAAACTACTCGCAAGGTCTGTAACAGCACATAAACATGAAAGGGGAAAGCTGCTGTCTGACCTCTGCAAATGGACTAGAAATGAAGTGTTTGGTGTTTGTTTCCTGGGCGAGGAGAGAAAAGAATGTGTTTATCTCAGTCTCAGAGGAACTCAGGTGTTTGCGTTCTGAAAGATCTCATTGTGCTGAGGATAAGCAATTCTGTAATATCCTACTCAAGCAACAAGTACTGTGCTTAAACATTTCTCAAGCAGCAGCAGCATGCCTGCTTGTGTTAAAAACTACTCAGGCAGAAGTGCAAGTGTTGGGGTTTTGAAGACAGTGAGTTTGTTGAATAGTCAGAGCCAGTGTGACACCATGATTGAAATCATATCATGATGGCTTCATCCTGCTGACCAAGCCTCCTTAAGTGATCATCGTGGCTTATTTCTACTCGGGCTTGGAGACTAAATATTTATAACCAAAAAGCTGTGTTACAAACAGGGGGCAAGGAATTTGAGAGTGTGTGTCATTTACAAAAGCATTTAAGATGTTGAGTTGCATCACTGGAAATATAGGATCCAACATTTTTTAGGTTAACCGATGCCAAAGGTTAGTTGAAGGTAAGTTAGTTACTTTAAAGTAAGTTACAAGTTAGCCCTTGCTGCAGTTGATGTTAATTGGTCTTTTTGAAACAACATGTCTCTCAAATTAATTGAATTCCTATAGAAGTGCACTTCTCAATTTCTAGAGTACTCCTCTTAGAAGTACATTTCTTCATTCGTTCTCCAAAAGAGTAAATAAAACATTCCACTATTGTTGTAATGAGAGGACTTGTCAGTAGTTAGCTACACCGAACAATGTGCTATTTCCATGTGAATATGTAAAAGGGATACATCAGGTTTCAAAGTAAAATTTTGGCAGTTTGGACCTTACTCTTATTTGTTTTTTTGCTGATAGTTAAATGAGAACATCAATACCTCCCTCATATCTGCATGTCAATGTCTGGCAATTATCAGCAAGAAAGCTAATAGCATATTTACCAAAATGTTGAGCTATAAACAAAGCAACATGAATTATAGTTTGAATAAATTGAAACCACCCACATGTCTGTCACATGTTGTTTGTGTTGATGGACAGAATACTGAGTGCCACTTTTCTTTTGGCCTTAAAATGAACTGTTGGAGCACGGAGGACGCCTTGACTTCCACATATTTCACTGCCCACCCTACGGATCACACAGAGGCCACACACACTCACTGAGGCGGATGAGGACAAAGGAAGAAAGAGACGAAGAGAGCGAAGGGAAGCAGGAGATAGAGCTGACTGTACAATAAACTCAGATAAGCCATTGTAAATTAAACCAGTGTGTGTATGTGTGTGTGTGTGTGACAGGGCCAGGCCAGATGCTTTGTTGCGTGTCTCGATTATCTTTTGATATTTGGCCAGCTTATCAGCCGTTGGACACACACAGTGATTGGTCATTCAATGTGATATAACTCCATTTTCCATTATCAGCTTTCCCCCATTTCTTCCGTCCCTGCATCAGTCCTGTACAGAGCCATAGTTTTCCCCTCCCTAGGTACAAGGAGGTGTGAACTGATGTGACTGGTACCAGGTCAAAAGTTCATCTTTTGTAAGGAATTATTTTCTTCATTTGTTGCCATGCTAACAGCTCTAGGGATGGCAGTGCTGGTCGCTGGTCGGTTGGTTCAGACTGAAGTATCTCAATGACTTTCGGATAGACTGCCATACAATTTTGTAAAGATATTACTGGTTGATGCAGATGATGTTGCCGACACACAGATTAGGTTAACTCTAAACTGCTCCTAGATGTGAATGTGAGTGTGAGTGGTTGTATGTGCCTCTGTGTCAGCCCTGTGATTAACTGGCAACCAGTCCAGGGTGAGCCCCGCCTCTTGCTCAAATGATAGCTGAGATAGGCTCCAGTACCATGTGACCCTGTGTGGCAGAAATAAGCATTTATGAATGAATGAATGAATGAATAAATGAATGAATGAATGCTCTGCTGATGTTTCACCCCCACCAAGAGGTAAACATTTGTGATTAAGAGTGAAATTACTTGACAAATATTAAATGGAAAAGTGTACTGCTCTAGATGAATGAAAAGCCACTTTGTGCTATTTCATGCTAATACTAAGGTGAGAACAGTGGAAAAATCTTTATGAAAACTGATCATTTTAAAATGCATAACTGTTCAGGAAAAATAAAGACTGTATTGTTTTAACATCTCCTTTTCTCACCCAGCAGCAATAATATAATTCAGTTTCACAACTAACCTAACATGATGACCTTTTTGCTTACACTATCCTCATACAGGCAAATGTAATACTTACACACTCATCTCTTAATACTTTAATGCCATTGACAAAGGTTTGATAAACCTTTCTGATATATGTTGCCAAAGACCCTTGTCTGCGTAAGACTAAAACTGATTTTGAACTTTATTCAATTTAGCATTATGGTTTTCTTTCCTTATTAACATTATAACCCCACAGAGCCTTCAGCATGGCTTCGACACACTCATGCTTTTTCTTGAAAGTAACACACAACTTGAGCCCAGTGCTGGTATATTTTGTCACCTCTGGAACACCTGTAATTCTCTTGCATGTGGTCATATTGTTTGGCAGGTGAAATTTATATGTGAGATATAAGAGCCTAGCTGCACAGCAAGATCCAGCGGCATACACAAAGAGACATTTTAGGACGCTGGAAGATAAATTTAAAGCCCTTTGCGCTGTCAGCCAACTTCAAACAGACTATCTGCATCTAATGGAGATGGTGATTACCAACAAAGCAACGGATAGTTCCCAAACTGAAACCTCTGGGGAGAGCTGTTGAGACTTATGAGGATATGGAGTCTCTCTCTCCCTCTCTCCTGCCTGTGCTATTTCAGAATCAAAGTGCTCATCGTTCATCTATTATTCAATCTGTTTCACTCCACTGTTTCTCTTTCTGTTTTCACATACACCATTTAGCCTCAGCCCACTTGGTGGAGCTAGATTTATTTTTGGAGTCTTCATTTTCCTCTGCTCATGACGGAGAAGTCCTTCCATCACTGTGTGACTCTTTAATGCCTCTCAGATGATGAGAAACTGTCAGATGACACGTGCTGATAAATTGTACATGCACTTTGTCCATTCCCTCTGTATTTCATCTCTCTGGGGTTGCAAATAATTATATAATTGATTACAATCAAAATATTTTGGATTTTCTATTGATTTATCATTTTACCAATATGTAAAAACTGTTACAGTTTCTCACAGCCTGAGTGATTGAATGACTAGTGTAACACTTAAAAACCTTCCAAATAACTAATTTACAATAATATAACCATTCACATTTGAACAGCTGAAACCAGTTAGCAGAGAGATGGACCAGGGAAAAGAAAGTGTGTTTTATAATGTGAGAGAAAATACACTAATAGACTACTAATGCACTTCTATAGAACAGAGAGAGTATATAGTTGATTGCCTTCACTATCTGAGTGCAGATTCTAACCTCTGTGTGGCCCTGTATAAATTTAGAGGGATGTGTGTCTGCGTGTGTGTCAGGAGTCGTGATAGAAAAAAAAAGTTTTTTTTGTACTCTTGCCAGGCTCTAAGAGGGTTTCAGGATGCTGTTTTTAACATCATGGATAGAAACTGTGCCTCAATAATACAGTTTCATTACACATGATATTCGTTTTCTGGTAGAATAATTTAAACTCAACCCAAAAAAAACCCTTGGTTTATATCCTGGCTTTTGGCTTTAGGTTGAATTAACTGGCACCAGCAGTCTGTTCAGGCCGAGGTCACAGCAGTCACCACTCTGTGCTAATGAAAGAAAATAAAGCAAACAAAGGAGGCTCAGTGGACAAAAGTATCAGATCAATTGAGCGTTTTTCTCTTTTGTATCATAAAGGTACAGAGGAGTCACACTGAACCACTATTTACATTTAGAAAAGTGTTTCTGAGATGTTCTCAAAGTGATCCAGCAACATGACTAATGCCCCTTGATGCATTTGTAAGCCATGACCTGAGGTTTGTGTCACCATGAATCGCAACACAAGCAGCCTGGTGGCCGCTGGCTGTCTGTCACCGCCTGTAGTAGAGTCATATTCACACAGCTCTGAAAGGGCATATTTAATGACCTCTCATTATCATTCCTCTTTGAGGAAATCATTTCCAAACCGTCTCTACTCTACTGATTAAGCCTCGAAGGATTCCCCTGATGTCGTTTCCACTTCCTACCTCTCTCCTTCTAATGCAACTCTGTCCCTGGAGTTCTCATTTGTATAAGAGCTATTCCATGACCCCGCTGTCCCCAAAGCTTTTCCTCTACTTCCTTCCTCTCTGCCTTTTTATGTAACACTGAAGACTTTACTTGTTTGTTTATCTCCTTTTTCTCTCTCTCCGCAGAATGATACCTGGTCGGAGCTGTACTCCTTTGCTGTATTCAAGGCAATGAGCCACATGCTGTGCATCGGGTATGGCCGGCAGGCCCCGGAGAGTCTGTCAGATATCTGGCTCACCATGCTGAGTATGATTGTGGGAGCTACATGCTATGCTGTTTTTATTGGCCATGCAACAGCTCTTATTCAGTCCCTGGACTCCTCCAGACGTCAGTATCAGGAAAAGGTGAGGAGTCTCATTAAATCAACTCTGTCCCAAGTTCTCAACACTTTTCTGTTTGCTGTTTCCTTTAAACAGATTACCATCCATTTTTATTTCCCCTCAAAGGAAAAGTTTGACATGCTGGGAAATATACTTATTCACTTTCTTGCAGACTTTGAAAAAATCGGCACAGATCTTATGTCTGTTCAGTAAATACCAGAAAATACCACCGGCAGCTGCGTAAGTTACCTTAGTATGAAAACTGGGAATAGCTGTCCAACAACACCACGAAAATTTTTAATTGAACACATCAGCTATTTTTTTAAATCTGCAAAGAAACAGGAATGCAAAATATGACTAGATGACATAAAATAAGTCGTGCTAATGCTTTTACAGGATGGGAGGTGGGTACTGAACTAGATATCCGTCAGGACCAATGACTTCCTGGAGTCCTGCCACATGACCACCCATAAAACAGCTATTTATCACAGATTTAACAAATGAGGAACAATATATTATTTTCTAAAACAATATATTAAATGTTAAAGGAGGATTCTGTTTTCTTTAAACAAAACCATGTGATATAATTTATCGTTTTCTTTGTGCTGAGCTAAGTTAGCCAGCAGCAGGTGGTAGCTAGATATTTAACATACAGACATGGAAGTGATATCAGTCCAAGAATATAAGTGTACTTCTCAAAATGTTAAACCTTTCAACTGAGTTACTTCAAGATTGTACAAATCATCTTAATCCAAACTGAGTCCTGACATAGTAGCTTTTTTCCCCACTAGAAGTTAAAATAAAGGTCTGTTTTCTTTAGGGATTCTTCAGTGAAACTCATTAAACATTTTACAAAGGGTTTTCCATTCTGTACCAATTTGTTTGTTAGCAAACTGGAAGAGACATTCATGGTTATTGAATGCTCCCAAGTCTAATAGACTTTTTGAAAGGTTGCTTGAATGAAATGGATTTTATCACATAATTAAATAAGAGGCTTAGAAAACATATTAATTATGTCTTGCACAAGTCTAAAAAGATGAACATCTCTGAACATCTCAAACCTCACGTTTCCAAGCATATAGAAGAATTTTACAGATTTAAAACTTTATTTCAGTATCTACTGACACCTTTAGCCTGGGTACCAGAGTCATATTTGGGGAGAAAAAATTGGGGAGAGTTTTGTACTGATCGACCCACAGGTGGGTCAGTGTGGTCGTGGTTGTTCATTTAGGAGTAAATTGTAAAGTTGATCAAAACAGTGGCACACCTCATGACCATGTGACCACTTTCTGCATTTGATTTTAAATTATATTTGCTGCTGATTTAAATGTATCATTCCATAGCAGCGGCTACTCACGTTGTTATACATACAGGACGCGAACACAATGAATATGAATTCATTGTAAAATATTTTGCACAGCTAGCTGCATTGTGGTGCAACAGCTTGGTGCAGCATCAGGTGATTAACCCAAATGTTATGAACTTAATCACACATCATCAGGCCCTGTTTAACCACTGATATATGTTGTGATTAGACGGTAATTTTCTGTCTGTCAGACATCTTTTGAAACGAGGATGAGGATCAGAGCAGTGCTGAATAGTGTAGCAGTGGCCTGTAGCGGTAACAGCACAGCCTCTCTGTTTCCAAGCAGAGTCTTGCTGGCTAGGGAGCAGGGGGAGTGTTGCTGGTTTCCAGCAGCCAATCAGGGGCCGCGGGTGTGTTCGGCCAGGTAGAGCCACGTCGCCAGGGGCTGGGCGATGTGTGTGTGTGGGGGGGACTGATGTGGGTGAGAGAGAGGGAGAGAGAGAGAGACATAGAGATAGAGAGAGAGAGAGAGAGTGTGTGTGTGATATGATGTCCCCTTGGGCAGCAGTAGAATTGATGAGGCAGCAGACCTGTGTGTCCTGCCAATGTCATCCTGAAGGTGACGTAAGCAACCATGGCTGCCTTTTCTCTCTCCCTCTCTTCCTGGTCAGTCACTCACTGGCTCTCACTCTACCTGCACTTTGTATCATCTGTTATGCATCTTTAACTATCCCTCTTCACATTATCTTATCCCCTCTTTTCCCCTTTCTTAGGCTCTACCCTTTAAATATCTTTACCTGATTTCCTGCTTTGTCTCCAATCTCACACTTGTCATCTAATCTCTCCCTCTCTCTCTTCTTTCTTATCCTTCTATTTGAATTTATCTCTCTTTCTTCCTCTTCCCCCCTCTCTATCCTCTCTGGTGGTGGTGTCCTTGAGAGGTGCAGTGCTACTGCTAACTGTCTGCTAAAGGGAGCAAAGGGAGGGGGAGGGGAAACCTGTGGGAGAAGAAAGGGCCTTGTTGTCTACGCAAGTCCTGGTGCACTGCAAGATATTTGAACACTGTCTGTTTCACATCACTTAGAGTGTTTTTTTTTCAGTTTTTTTCTGACAAGCATCTTGTGGAACTCATCGTTACTCAGCCATGTGACTGGACACTTGGGTATAAATCATGTCCAATAAAGGGTTTAGAAGGCACCGATTCAGCAAATTTACTGCTTACCTGTCTTTACTGTATGTCCTGGATAATGGGAGTTAAAGGACTAAAGACATTGTGTTTCAGCTGTGAGGCTACTGACCCTTACTCTGCTCCCTTTTGTTGCTGGTGGTTGAAAGTTCAACTTTTGACCTTAAATTTAAATATACAGTTAAATTTGCACGACATGCAGTGTGAACACTGACAAAACACTGGAGTCTTATGTGCTTAAGAGCCATGATGAGTTGTATAAGTGTGTATAATCCTCAAGCAGTCAGTATTTTTTCCTGTTTGAGGGTGAATTCAGAAGTAACAAACATTCTTACTTTCACACCAGGAATGTGTTCATAACACTGTGTGCTCTGTGTATATTGATTTATATTTAGAAATGTTCTAATGTGTCCTCACTCCATTTAGGAATATATATTTTTCTGCTGAGGGCAAGAAAGTGCATTTCCCAATAACTCTTTTTCTGACCAGCTGTCAGATTTTCTTTTTTTCTGCTGCTCTGTGAGGATTAGTATTTGAGCTGAAGATGTGTTTATTTAAAAAGAAGAAGAAGAAGAAGTTAAAAAAACGACATGGAACAGAAAAATGCCAGCCATGCCAGCGAGGCTCATGCTGATGCTGCTGGGTGAATTCGCCACGCCTCCAGATAGGACTGAGAGTGACATTTTTATCATTTGGAGAACGTTAGCAAAACACGTCTGCCGGCAGTCTGTTACAGCCCCACTGAGGCTCCAGCTAGCATTGTGTGGAGCTTTCCTTTTCAGCCCAGCAGTAATGTCAGAGTCACAACCCATGCTGGTTAAATTTAGGGAGAATTTGGCTTGGTGTCTTTGGTGCAGAGACCTATAAGTTATTTATACATAGTAACAGTGCACACTGACGTGTACCAGAGGGGTGGATGAAACCTACAAAGAAAGAAGCAGTCTCCCTTATGCCACCTTTAATGCACCTTTGAAATCAAATGCAAATGACAAATTCAGGCATGTGTGAAAAAATTTGCTGTTGTGCTTTTGGGAATTTGCGCATCACAGCCTGCCTCATTGGCCAATAGGAACACTTTAGTTTTGGTGCATCATATTCTGTGGTTCTGACTTTGTGATTCTGACATCACCCTGTTTTATGTAATACGGTGAAAATGCAGCATTAAAAGCCCTTCACACCCATAGTCCTCCCACACAGGTGTCTTCGCTTACTGTATTTTGCCTGATTAGACCTCGTCTCATCCTGCATTCACACATTGCCGGCAGAATAAGAACAAGAAAAACCTCTCATTATTCCGACCGGAGTGTTCGCAAAATATTCCAAGATCCTCGTCCTACTGCTTCTTTTGTGGTGTTATTTATTTTGAGGGGTTTCTTAATAAAATAAACACAAACCAACTGTGTATAGTTCCTTTTAAATATGCTGAACTGTACTATTGTTAGTGTTGGATTTTATTTAGAACAACATCCATCGGTGGTGTTTTTGAAGATATTTCGCAGGTGGTCTGTTGACTTGTCTGTAGTTCACCAAGAGGGTCTAACAATAAGACTTGAATGTGGCATGGAGCACCGTGCTTGCTTCATCTTGATCAGTCTTACCTTTGCATTAATTTGCGTAGGGGAGAAGATGTTTTATAATTCATATTGGTTCATGAAGTTTGGTCTAATAAGCCAGAACAAGTGAAGTGTGGGAGTGCAGAGGCCTATATTAGCCTCTTATTCATTTATTTATTTGTTTGTTTGTTTGTTTATTTCCGGAATTACGATGCAGTCATTGTCTTTGCAGAATAGGCAGACATAATCAATTCGATTAAACTTTCATTGAGGTAATATTGTTTGTTTATGTTCTCTTTTTTTGTAACTGCAGCAGCAGAGTAGAAAGGATGATGCCTGACTGCAGTGAATGTAAGCACATTGACAGAGTTTGATGACAGTGAAGTGTGTAATAAAATGCTGATAAAAGTCTGATTTATAACTTTGTGGGCCACTGTTGTTAGCCACTGTACAGTTACAGCTCTAACCAGGCTATGTCCCATCCCTGTCTACTTTTCGGCTGCCAGATTTCAGCATGCCTTTTGAAGTGTCATAGTTGGAAAAACACCCTCACACAAGTGTTATTAATGACATTAGTGAGCCTGCAGGACCCTGAAACTGACGCAGCTAAATGGAATTCAGCCATCATTACTTATAGTCTTTAAATCTGTGTTTCACTGTGACACATCAAATCACTGTCTATCAAAAAAGGTCTAATTTCAAACAATCAGACTATATACATTTCTGAAATGCTCATATAATTGAAATAACGGTTCAGTTTTAGTCCAAAGAACAGAAAAATAGCAGATTACAATTTTGTGTTTTGGCTTGTGGTAGTTTGGCTTGCCCTTAGATGACCGATTGTGCCTTTAAGACCTGCAACAGACAGCAGTCTTGTCATACAGCTCTACATGGATACACCTTTTGCATCAATAATCAGCTCTTAATGACCTCACAGTGGATTTTACATTGAATCCACTCTTCTGTCTTGTAGTTTTAGAGACTAACTTCAGTCAGCAAGACAGAGAGCAGACGGCCGTCTGAGCTCTCTGCCATGATGTGCCTCAGAACAAGATTGTTTTTCTACAACCCCCCCAGTTCTCCCACCACCTCTCCCTCTCTGTGCTGCTGCCACCATCAACAACAGTGATCTGTCTTCTTTTAGCCAGTCTGCCTGTCACTGATCGCTCCAATTATCCAGAGGCAGGCTGACTTTGCAAAGATAGTAGCCAAAGAAATTCCTGCACCAACACTAACAACAAAAACAGTGTCCCTTTAGTTGTGCTAAATGATATTCACTGCTCCAGTATCAAGTATGTCTGATGAACAAACCCTTATCAGCTAGTCTCCTTTTGTCGTCACTCTCTTTGACTGAATTATAGGATTTTCAGTGTTTCCTCAGAAGCCTCATTTCATTTAATGGGACTTTGTTCTGTGTGAAAGACCTCACAGTGTGTTGTTCCTCCCTCTGTACACATCTCCGGATTGAAGGAGGACGAGACGAGCTCTAACTTACCACTATCTGATTTTCTTCTCTTTGGTGAATGTGCTTCATAATATAATGAGGCGACTTTGCAAGGAATTAAGTGAATGAATTATATATCCGCATTTGGGATGAACCCGAATTAGAATTTCCATTGGTGAGAAGTTGTGGGATGGATGAGCAGGAGGGGCAGAAAAAAGGGAGGAGATGAAGAGGGTAGAGGAAAGGAAAGGAAGGATGGCATAGAATAGAATGGAAAGTATAACACAGGGAAGGAGTGGTAAGGAGGAGAAATAAAAAAATGGAAAATGGGGGAACAGAAGGGAAAGAAAACAAAGGAAAGTAGAAGGTAAGGAGGAAAATAAAATCTGAAAGCTATATTGGGTCAGAAGTTAAGGTGGAAAAATATAATCAAAGTCAAAGACAGAACTCTCCATAAATCTCAAAATGCTAAAGCTTCCCAAAAACAGCAGTTGAGATGACAAAATGTAAGTGGAGCATTTTGCTGCCACACCGGCTGTCATCAAAGCGACACAGAAAATGGATATTATTTTCACTCTCATTTGGGTGCTTGTCAGTCCCCTGTGGGTGCTTTGATGCACCAGCCTAACGCTTGCTCCCTCTCCTCTGTGTCACAGGAGAGATTTGAGGTTGGCCCGGCGATGATCGATATGGCGCACGGTGACATGGCTCTCAAAGTCAAGTCATTAAATCCCACCATCTAAGTTCAATCAGATAGGCTTTTGCTGCCTCATTCGTTCAGGCTGAGCCGAGTCACAATCCACCAGCGTGACTTTCATGTCCAAACACAGCTGCTTGGTGGCTGCATCTCTGCATAGAGAGCATAGGTTTTCCCCTCACTGCCAGACCCCCACCACACACACCTAGACTTTGTTCACAATCAGCACTTCTATTCTATGAAAGGCACACCAGCTGCAGCGTTAGCTTTGACACGTCGGGTAAAGAGTTGTGACACAGGGTCATTTCTTCGGGCCACTCTCCATCTGCAGATGTCAGGAAGCAGAGTCACTCATGCAGGTGAGACTTTGTGTTGTGTAACTCCATCAGAAGAGCGCACGCTCCCCCGGCCAGGAGACTTTCCTTGCGTAAATGCTGAATAATTCAAATGTCACATGTTTGGTTTATTTATGTTTATGTTACATGGCAGAAGGGAGCATGTGGGTACTGGCAACAGACAGAAACATGCATTGTTTTTTCTGGGCGGAGTGGCAGCTTTTCCCGTATAGCACTGTGTGGTCATGGTGTGCTGTTGCGTGACTCTAGTGGGGTGGCATTAAACCTGCATACAGTTCAGAAAGAATTTGTTTTCACTGCTTTGGCTCTGTAATCCAGCACATTGAGTTTAAAATAGAACAGAGAGTGCTATTTTTAAAAAAAAGCTTAAAGCTTTTACCACCTATTGTTCCTCATGTGAGATGCTGGCGTTACGCAGAACCTATGAAACCCTCTGTGGATTTAAAAGAATCACACAGCTGCATTTACTAACATCAGCTAATGTTTAGCAGGTAGTGTTTATGACGGTCACCTTGGTGTAAGCATATTAACATTTTGCAATTTGTGCAAAAGACATCAGTACAGCTGTGAGTGATATTAGCTTTGCAGGTATTTGGTCATAAACTACAGCCCTGTGACTACCATAACCCTTGAATAAGCAAAAACTGAGTCAGAGCATTACCGTGAAGGTGCCAAAGAGGCTGCAGAGGTCATAGAGTCCAGCATGCTTGATCGCAAAAGATTTGCACCTGAACATGAAGGCCTTACTTAATTTACTTTAACCTGTTACTTTCTGTCTCCTGAAATGAAACACATATATAAGGAATGCTACAGTTCCTTCACAGTCCATCTGCTGTGGATGTAATCACGCTCAAATTAAAGCTGAGAGTCGTCTTAACACCAAAGGTATAATTTCCTATCAGATCCATTGTACTGAAGTACAGATCCAACAATGCAACAAAATGTCCTGACTGCACTGTAAGTACTGTAAATACATTCTGTAGTAGAGATAATTCAGCTACTGGTGTTAATGTGGGAAATCTGGAGCTGAATTACATTACAGTGGGGTATCAAGAATGCTTTGTAGCTCACAATGAGAGAGTTATTGTACCGCTGTCATAGATTCTGCGTGTATACACAAGTATTCATTTATGTGTAGAAATCTTTGTTTGCCAAATATGTCTCTCTTTTGGAAACAGGAAGCCAGTCTGTCTGTCTCAAAGTACAAACATTTTCCAATTGATGCATTTATTTGATGCTGTTGTGGATCCAGAGTGTGTAGCAGTGTGTGAGCAGGTGGACTTTATTGTTGCGCTCAGGGCCTCTGACAGGACACGCGGCTGCAATATTGTTTGTAACTGAGGTGATCCTGGGGCCTTCCAGCTGTTGGATGGTCCCACTGTCCCGAGGTGAACCCGATGAAGACATCGTCATGCAGGGCATGTCACTTAATGCCAGCTGGCGGCTTTTGTGATGCTCATCCGGTACACGGCAGAGTTTTAGGACCAATGTGATGGAGGCAGTACGGACGATGACTTCCTCAGTCCCCGAAAACTGTGAAAACACAGTATGTGCCAGTCCGTTGAGCTGTCACACTGCCTCTTAAAATTGTGCTTTGGACCCATTTATAGGTGCAAGGTTGAGCTGTGCGTCTTATGAAGCTTTCTGTTTGAGCTGGGTTGAAGTGCACACAGTCTGACAGCGAAGTACAAGGAGAAATCTTTTTCTCTCAACAGCTCCCTGTCTGCACTGTTTACCTGCATATCTATCATTCTCCTCTCTGCATGTAATTCTTGTTTTCTTAGTGTTCACATTGGACGACTTGTGATTAGCATATCTCAACAATAGAAGCTGATTGTTTGTGTTGTTGCCATGCCGGACCCTTCACTTTCTATTGATCCAGCATTGATTAACTTCTAGATGGCATTGATCAAAGGGCGAGTGTGTTCATATCAGTTGGCAGCTGAAGCATGTGTGCTTGCACTGTTTTGTAGCATTGTTTGTCTTGTGTTTGTTGACTCACAGGAGGAAATACAGGTTGAATGATGTTTCTTCCTTCCAAGAAAGATGCCTTGTTTACTATTGCTGTTGAGTTGTATTTTGTTACATGGGGAGGCCTTTTTTTATATTTTGTCCACCTACAAATAAAATACTAGAAAAACCTTTGAGGATACTGCAATATAATTCAACAATAGCAGCAAACAAAATGGCTATAAACTGAACCATATTAAATATAAACTGAACATCATAACTTTCATGAGGGTAGGATTTATGGCCGTGCTTTTAAAGTGGCTTTATTCACAGACCTCAGCATACTTGCTGTATGTAAATTGTAATTCCTGTTGTGTGTATATACACTCCCCTCCAAAAGTATTGGAACAGTGAGGCCCATTCTTGTATTTTTGCTGTAGACTGAAAACAGTAGAGTTTGACATCAAAAGATAAATATGAGACAAGAGATCATCATTTCAGCTTTTATTTCCAGCTATTTACATCTGGATCTGATACACAACTTAGAAGATAACAGTGTATAGACTTAAACTGTATTTGATCCCAGTGTTTTAAAAAATATGGAGCCAATTGCATCATAGCCGTAAAAGTATTTTTCAAGGTTGGTTGTTGACTTTGTCCTCTATTCATAGCATTACTAATTATTTTTGTTTGTTACTGTATTTAAAGGACAAAGGCGGAAGTTAATGTATAACCTTCTCAATACTTTTTACTGTCTGTCTCCAAGCTTATTCGTGCCAGCTTGTGTAAATCTTTATAAATTGATCATACACATATAATTAAAATTTTAAAATGACCTAAAACAGCTGGTAACTGTACTTTTCAGTAGATGTTTATTGAACAGGAGAGACTATTTTCAGCTTGAGAAATACACTTCTGGTTCCTTAATGAGTACTTCAGGTGAAAGGTGTGTATAAATAGCCAACAGTTCCCTTTTTCATTATAATGAAGAAACATGTCAATCAGTGCAACATTGTGGCTCACTGATGTGTTTTTAATCATCTCTGGCCAACATTGGAGCTCCATAGCCCAAATGAATGGGCTATATCTGGCCTTGGCTACACAGACAACACGTCTTGGCAGGCGATGTATTGTTGGTTTTGGTTTCTTCTTGGGATTTACTGACAAGAGGAAAAATGTAGAATGTCACCAGCGAACTCTCTAAAAGGGAAAAAAATATTATTAAACATTGTTACAGTGAAGAAGTTTTGCAGAAGATGTTTTCAAAATGACTATATGCACTACATTGACAGAATATTATCTCTTTCTGTCCTGCTTAGTACAAACAAGTGGAGCAGTACATGTCCTTCCACAAGCTGCCTGCTGACTTCCGACAGAAAATCCATGACTATTATGAGCACAGATACCAGGGCAAGATGTTTGATGAGGAGAGCATTCTGGGAGAACTCAGTGAGCCTCTCAGAGAGGTAAGACGTAAATGTACAATAAGATGCACAATTTACACATATAAGTATCAGCGTACAGAAGCGCACCTCAGCCGCACAACTGAAAGTTATTTTCTCATTCTTTTCAAAGGAAATTGTAAACTTCAATTGTCGCAAGTTGGTGGCATCAATGCCGCTGTTTGCCAACGCAGAGCCCAACTTTGTGACAGCAATGTTGACCAAGCTACGTTTTGAGGTGTTCCAGCCACATGATTACATCATAAGAGAGGGCACCATTGGGAAGAAAATGTACTTCATTCAGCACGGCGTCTGCAGTGTCATCACTAAAGGCACTCTGGCAATGAAACTTTCTGATGGCTCTTATTTTGGAGGTAGGACATAGTTTGTGGCATTCAAGTGTTTTGTTCTGGTGGTGCTATTTTTTAAACTGTTTCACTCTCTTCTTCCTTGTTTCAGAGATCTGTTTATTGACAAGGGGTCGGCGGACAGCCAGCGTTCGAGCAGAGACTTATTGTCGACTCTACTCTCTGTCTGTTGACCACTTCAATGAGGTGCTGGAGGAATATCCCATGATGAGGCGAGCCTTCGAGACAGTCGCCATTGACCGTCTAGACCGCATAGGTAAAAGAGTGCATCCATTTAGAGTCTGACACAAAAGTATGGAACATCTATACAGTCTAAGTGACTATAAGTCTATATTTACAGAACTGTTTGAATAAAAAATAAAATACAATCTAAAATAAACCCAATGTACAGGAAGTTAAATAATATTGTTCCTTGGAATGTTTTCAGAATATTAATGTTCAAATAGGCAGTAAAATGAGCTTTGCTGTTCCCACAGAATGACACGGGACACTGTAACAGTAGATGAGAGTACAGGGTGACACATCCATTTTCCTCAGGGCTTGTTCTGCTAGAGGATGTACCTGGTGTGAAGGACATCACATGCTATATCTAACTCATATTGTTCTCCCTTTTGAAATCCTGTTTCCATATATTTCTGCTTTGTTCAGCTTTTTGTCCTCTCTGTCCTGTCCTTTCTCATTTCAGTGTGTGGCTCTTAAATATTCAATCCATTTGTTACTCTCCACAGGCAAAAAGAACTCCATTTTGATGCACAAGGTTCAGCATGATCTGAACTCTGGCGTCTTCAACAACCAGGAGAACGAAATGATCCAGGAAATTGTCAAGTATGACCGTGAAATGGTTAAGCTGGTGGACCTACAGAGGCCGCGGGCCATGTCTATGACGCCTTCCATCGGCGGTATCTTTGCTCCTCCCGGCCAGTCACAGACCGGCTCTGCTATTGCCACACTTCAGCAGGCGGTGGCCATGAGCTTTTGTCCTCAAATGGCGAGTCCCCTGGTGGGTCCAGGGACTTTGCAGTCTCCTCGTATGGTGCGAAGGTTCCAGGTGATGCAGAACCTGTCTAGTCCAATCTCCATGTCTCCTCTTCAGTCTCAACCCCCTCAGGCATTCGGAGGGGCATTTGGATCTGCGATCTCCAGCCCGCCTGTCCAAAGCCCACTTGCGGCTTCAGGACGGACTTTCCAGTACATGGCAAGTGCCGGACCCTCTGGTTCCCAGTTGTCCCTAGTACAGCACCATGCACCCAGCCCCACACAGACCCAGCAGAGGCCTGCCTCACACAAGAGTACCCACTCCCTTCATGCAGGTAGCTTGAGCCAGGATACCCGGGCACTGTCTGCCTCCCAGCCTTCACTACCCCAGGAGGGAACGCCACAAGCTGCCTCTGCAGCCCCCAGCCCCCCACCATCCACCCGCACCTCCAACAACTCCATTGGTCCCCCTCAACCTCCTCACCCCAGCCTGCCAGGGCCCTCAGGGGTGGGGAGATCGACAGGAGCTCAACAGAGGGTGGCCTTTGCCTCCACACCTCCTCCCGGTGGACCTGCTGGAATGGGGGCAGTAGCAGCAGCTGCTGGATCAGGACCTCCAGACTCTGGAGTTCCCAAGAAAGATTCAATTGTCAGCCTTCCAGAGCTAGACTCTGCCAGATCCCGGCTGTCTTCCAACTTGTGACCCTGGTAAAGTTCAGGAAAGAGGCCTTTTTTGTAGGAGAATCTGTTTGTTTAAGGTCAGTTCAGCTGATCTGTCAGCCTGTTAAATGACCAATCAGCTACCGCCAGCGCCACCAGTCATTCGACCTGGATGTGTGCTGGTGTCAGCAGGAAGGAAAAGAGCAACTCAAAGTCTTGAGACACTTTGGCTAGGAGGAGTCTATACAATTAAACTAGTATAACTTAAGGTTGAACTGGTCTAGTCTACTGTGCCAGCACCTTTAGTCTTAGTATCACCCCTTACACTCTGCTTCCAAACACCTACTGTATATCGCTGTCTTTACTGTAAAGATATGAAGAAAAGTACGATTAATGTAACTATTGCATACTGTGTAGAATCCATGCAATGCAATCTAGCAGGAGCTGGACTTAAAAATGAAAATCAGGGACTTGAGGTCAAATGACAATGACATTTTAAGCGTTCAAAAAGTGTTTTGAGTGTAATTTTTCTGTATAAGCTGTCGTAGCAAAAGAACACATTGCTCTTCATATTGTTTAAAATTGTAGTGAAAATAGTGTTTTAGACCGCTGGTCGATCTTACATCGATGTGTAAATAGTTGATGAAAAAAGTATGGAGGGATATTATATTCATTGTATCTACCCAAACCAAAGTTGAGCTCGAACACAAAGTCTGGTTGTGTCTGTATCAACTAAAAAAGAAACATAGAAGAAAATGCCATTTATTTAACTGCCTTGATTCAACGTTAGAAGCCATATATTTGGTTTGTGTGTATGTATATATGTGGGTGTAAGTTTGTGTGCGTGAGTTTGTTGGTATGTTTTGGTTCTATTTTCAGAGAATGGACACACACAATCTCTACACTGCTTTGTCAAGCACGATTGGTTTGACATGCTGACAGTGGCACTGACCTGTTTTCATGAAACATCCAGGAGGCGGTCAGCTGTTTGGTCAGCGTACTGATTGTAACCCTGAAGGCAAAGGTGGTTAAATAATCTGAGCTTTATCGAAAGGAAACATTTGTGAACAACCCATACTGTATACTTGCTTGTTTTTGTCTAGGTTTATTGATTAACACATGCAATATAATTCTGCAATACTCTACCCCGCCTATATATAAATATATATGAATATAAATATCTATACATATGCTGTACAGGAAAGTGAACTTGTTACTTTTTCCTTTTGTTTTCTTTTTAATGTGAAATCTTAAAGAATCCAGCAGCTATTGTGGCTTCACTTGAGGTATTGTAATCCAGTGACCATGTTGTTACCTTAACCAAAAATGTTTGACAGAATGAGAGGACATGCAGTTTCATTTTTCGTAAAAACAAAACAAAACAAAACAAAACAAAGAAAAAACTAACAAACAGATGGGACAAACTGCTTAATACTGGTTTAGAGTCACAGGAAGAATCCATGCTTTAAGTTCAGCAAGTCAGATCCTCAAAAAACGTCACTTTAAGGCCCAATTGAAGATATTAATTTGTGAAATGATGGGTTAAGAATGCCTCACTTGTAAAAACTCTCCATAACAAAGTCTCCATGTGGCCCACATCACACCAAAACTTCCACAAATGTCTCAACATTTAAATCCACAACAATACTATTATTCAAATTTGGGAACTGGGTCGAGGCTTTGGTTATTATTTTATCCAAATATTCTGATCCTGCTAGACCTAAAAGCCTTCTCTTGCTGAATGTATGCCATACAAGAAGGAAGACAACTAATCAGATATAAACTGCCATGTAAATAGAGGGACAGAGATTTAATGAGGCTTTTATGATGCAAGGGGGTTGTGGGCATTGCTGTATGTGTTGCTGAGTGTCTGTGTGATCTTTATTATGTTTGATTATGCTTCTCTGGGTAGAACGTTGCTGTATTTAACCTGTATGCTACACCCCCTACCCCAACAAACACCCTATCCTTAGAGCTAACATGAGAGGATACTTTTTAAAAAGAATTAATTTAGTGAAGTGAACGAGAGCAAGTCGTAACCACTTTGAACTCCTCGGTCCAAAGCGAGCACTGAGGACATTCAGTTAAGCACCTTGCGTTGCACTTCAACCTTGTAATCAAAATGAAAATCGATGCTCTATTCTCTTATAAAGGTTGCAGTACTTCACCCAGACTCATTATCTGGTTAAACTGTAAGGACGAAAAGTGAATCCAATTGGGATGGAAAACAGGCAGCTGATTCAATGTGTTAAACAAACACCGCGTCCAACTTTTTCAGCTCGGAGCATCGATCCAGAGGCAAACTGTAAAATCGATGCAATGGACATTTCACTCAGGTTTGCCACCTTTCCAGAGAGATGTATTGATTGCCGCGGCATGGCTTCCCATTGATTTATGTAGACTTTTCTATCCTCCTGTAATCAACTTGTTGATTTAACCATGCTGAAAGATTACTCTTGAATTTGGATTGGCTGAGAAAAACAAGGAGGATGTAGTGGAGGCATAACCCCTCAATTGTTATTAGTGTTACACGCTGCCATTTTGATTTGATCACTTTTCCTGAGAGCTGTTTAAATCTTGAAACAACGTGTAGGTGATTGTTTTTCTCCAAGGGCTTCATTATATGGCTTGTAAACCCTAGCTTATTGTTATTGTAAAGCAGCCACATTTTCACTTCCTGTTTTATCAGTAACATGCACTAAACCTTGTCCTCTGTCATACCTGGGTCACAGTGCTGCAGCCTGCTTCATCAGCAACACAGGATCTTTGTATTGCTTTTTTCCTATGGGAAAGGTACATGCCAAAATGCCAATGCGATTGTGAATGAGCCGAGTCCATTTGAGTCAATAGCTGTTGTGTGCTTCGATACTGTTCCAGTGCAATCAATTGGTCCTCTTCCCTACTCCTTTGTGCTAATACCAGAGTTTGCCCTATTAAGCTGCTATCAGGACTGTGCTGATATTATTTGAATGAGTCCACAGTCAGTGAGAGCAAGATGGAAGGAGAGTTAAAGAGCTAACGTTTCAGGCAATATCAGACACTGTCTCTATTTCATTGCATCCATCCAGTAAGATACTGTAGTGTGTAATTCACTCCCACTCAAAGGATGGCATCCCAGACACTTTGATCAGTACCACTCTGTTTCAACCCTCAGCCATGAGGCTGATACAGCCCTGGCAAAGCACATACTTCTGTCAGTTATCTGTTTTGTGTCTGTGTCACAAGTGTATTCAGTCAGTTGGCTTCAGGCCGCTGTTGAGATGTGTGTGTGATGTAGCGCTGTATTTGCCTGATGACGGGGGTTCAAAGTACGATTGTTTAATGGTTCTTCTTCTGGACCTTGCTGTGAAGTGGGACTGAAATCCCTCATACATGTTTGACACTGACTGACGATTATTGAGAGTATCTAAGTTTCAAACCTCTCATTCTTGCTGTACCAGATATTATGGGTACTGAATGCCTTGGTGTTGATATGTTAGCAAATCAGGGTATTATTTTTGTTTGTAAAAGTGTCTTTGATTTATCAGTATATTTTGTTCGGTTATTGTTTTTGCAATGTGCCCCATGCACATGGACTGTATATACCTTGTGCCTAGTATATCTAGTTTCCACATAGTCTATTTTTGTGGTATGTATGTGCCTGTAAAAATGCAAATATGTGTTTTTATTTTCAACTTGCAATATATGTAAAAAACATTAGATGAAGACTAGTATTGCTGAATTAAAATGACAATGTCAGTATATATAATTTTCCCTGATTTGGGAAACACAAATTGCACATTTTTGTTGGTTTGAGCCTTCCAACACCATGCGCGCTGTACTCTGTACTTTCATGTTCTGTACATATGGTATACACAGAGATGTGGGGCACATTGTTGTGTTTTGCCACAACCTGCTGTATAAGAAACATTTTCTACAGTGAGAGGGTGAGCTCTGATAGGCTTCTGGTGGATATCGGCAGTCTAGACGTTAGCTTAGATGACCTGCTCACTGCACAGTCAATAATGACAAAACAATAATTTAAATGGTGAAGATGCCTGCACAATACTGATACACAAACAAAAAATGGCTGTACACGTGCTGGAAAATCTTTCTCAAACCATATTGTTGCACAGGTCTGTAAACTCTGATGCTGGATGCACACTGATCTGGTGTTTTTGCCATAAAGAACTTTAAAATAAAATTGAAAAAAAAAATCTCTTCAAGGCTGAATTTGGCTCAGGAGCCACAGCAGTCACAGACTCGACACCTGGTTGAGTTACCATGACAGATAATAGCAGAGTGCATGCTTGTATTTTTCTTATCTAAGCAGAGTTCTGTGTACGATTCTTAGTGGGACCTTCAAAACTAGACACTGTCGTGTACCAACTACTGTACAATGATTTTATTTAGTCTAACAGTTAAACCTTTGTGTCGTAGCTACTGTAGCCTGCTTAGCTTACCTAAGCCTTCTCTCTGCTTCAGGACTCTCTGTATTGTGTGCTTGAGTTTGTGTGTGCGTGTGTGTGTTCCTGTGCCTTTCCTTCTATAATGTTGGTCCCACTTGAGAATATGATGCCATTTAGGGGTGTGAAACCCATGTGAAGCAGAGAGAGACGCCAGCACAAGCTGGAAAGTGTTACACGGTCACAACTCCACTTGGTTTAAAAAAACACGCTGTAATGCTCCTAGAAATGACTCTAGCACACCCCTAGACTTAGTAGCATTCCACAGCATGCATGAGCAGCTCGGTGTGGGCATCCAGACACACTTTACCAGCACCACGTAGACAACAGCACAGATATCTGACACAGCATGTGTCCTCTCTCTCTCTCTTTGGAGGCCAATCTGCAACCATCTCAGGCTGTGCTCGGCTTCTGCTCTTAACAAAAAGGTTCAAGTATTTCAGAACTCCAGCTCTGTCTAAGTTGATGTCTACAATCCAGGGACAAATCAGCTCCCAGCCCAAGCCTCAGCACTTCCAAATCGATCTAAAAGGATCAGGGGTTTGGGGGGGGGGGGGGGGGGGGGGGGGGGGGGGGGGGGGGGGGGGGGGTACATTGGTATGTGGGATGCTGGTGATATTTGTCGCCGTCCAGTCCTTTCAGACTGAGATGCACAGCTGGCGGTGAGGGTGCAGGAGCTGATTTGAGCCTGTGTCTAAAAGGCTGTCTTGTCCACCACCTCTGCTGGCCGAAAACACAGAGCCACACCCTGGTCTCTCTCAATAAGCTGGTCTGTCAGTCAGTGGCAATGTCGTTTAAGCGTTCGTAAAAAGACGATACATTGTTGTGCAATAAAAAGATGAGCGCATTGGCATACTTATCTCTGCGTGTGGACTTTTATTCATCAGTGTGTCTGCAGTGTATTGGCAAGCTGTGTTGGATGTGGTGTGTGTGAACATTTAACAGACCTCCTAGAGTTACATTGGTACCTGCAAACATGTACACACAGACACACACACACCTCAACCTTGTAAATCAACCAGCAACCCCTCTACTCTTCTACCCCACATTAGATGAGATCTCTCTCTCTTGCTCTCTCTCTCTGTCTGTCTCTCTCTCTCTTTCTCTCTCTGCAGACAGGGGCTCTGCTGCATCGCTGATGAGATGTCTGCGCTCAGTCTAAGAGCTTTCCACCATATGTGTGTGCGTGTTCACACAGCACAGCAGCAGGTGTATTTATTCCTGTACCTAAGAGTGCATGCAAGCACATGCAAGCCCTAGTTTTGTATTTGTCTGATACGGAGAGAGAGTAAATGAACCAGTGGCAGGACTGTGTGTGTGTGTGTATGTGCGTGTGTGAAAGGGTGGGTGGGTGTGTGCGTCAGAGATGAGGGCAGTCCAAGGACACACTCCTCTGGCAGCCTGGGAGCAGCACCCACCCGTTCCCTCTCTGTCTATTTCCTTTCTCTGTGCGCACACACACACACACACACACACACACACACACACACTGCTGTCTGGATCCTCAGTGATTATGCATGGCACACTGAGATAGAAAGATTAAAATTACATGCAAGGTGAGGCTTCGACACAGAGCTTTACACCATTCATGTTGCCTCCTTGCATCTACATGCAGCTGGTACAAATGTGGGTGAGGCCATCCGCAGTGCGTGTACGTAGTTTTACCTTGACGTGACATAATGTCCTCTCTCTCTCTTCAGCTCTATAGACACACACACACACACACACACACACACACACACACACACACACACACACACAC
>JAOXYL010000071.1:14208977-14226589 GCA_028564955.1 Terapon puta
TCTCTCTCTCTTCAGCTCTATAGACACACACACACACACACACACACACACACACACACACACACACACACACACACGCTCTCTCTCTCTCCATCCATTTCATTGTAATTCAATGAGGAAGCAATGTACTGATAGTGGCTGCAGGCAGTTACTACACCAAGTTGTGAAGCTATATGTACTCTGAGTATATAGTTTCATCCTCTATATGGCCAAGGATTGTCCTCTACCTTGTTTCCTCTGCAGTGCCGGCCCTCTGCTGTGTCCCTGGCTGTCCTACTTCAATTAATCATATCAGCATCTCCTGCACTACCCCCCTGGCTGTTTATCTCCAGAGGGCAATTTGCTTATTTAGCTGCTTACTGGTATCCTTGTCCCCTCCCATCCATCTCCCTCTAGTTTTCTCACAATGCTCAATGACTGGTCTACACAAACTTCCTATTTTTTTAGGCTAAAACATTTGTATCCCATGGGGTCTTCCCAAAATTAATATTTTCAGCCATCAGCCACCAGGTGCAGTTTGTTATTGTAGTAACATTTGCAGGTCTTCTTGTGTGTACAGACAGAACAGAAGATACACAGGGACACAAACGCTCGCCCCTCTGGCCTCACGTTTCCTTTCTCTGCTGAAGCTTCCTCCACACATGTCCTCCCTGCACTGGGGGGAACGTCTGGAGAACACAGCTCAAATCTGAATGCCAGGATTAGCATTTGGTCCAAGCTCTGAGTCCATGAATGAGTCAGTGAGCAAGACAGAGAGAGAGAGAGAGAGAGAGAGAGAGAGAGAGAGAGAGAGATACAGTAAATCATCTTACAGCCGCAGGCAGCCTCAGTAACATCACAGTTGCTGGACAGTGGGCTGGGGAGTAAGTGAGAAGTACGTCAAGCTGAAATGATCAAGAGAAAAACACAGTGTTAGATGTGAGGGTATGGTCACATGGTCTTCTACATATACATATATTTTTAAAAATCAATTTAATTAGTCTGTCTTTTCATCTCTGAATTGTTGGTCCCTAAAGACTGTTTGTTTTAAAATAGATAAAAAAAAGAGTGATTAACCCTTTGACTGATCAATGCAGTCTTCATTCAAGGACACATTGTCTTGAAATCACGTGACTTTAATGATCATTCTGAAATTCAGTTACTGCACATATACGTCAAAGGGCAGGAAATGGCAAAATTATTTTTTCCCCTCATTGGGAATCTGAATTTGTTATCTAGCTGTCATCTAAAAATATATATCAAAAGGGTATAAATGATTCATTATTTAATATTATGGACTAATAAGGTATTAATTCACTTGTGATGCGACGTTTGCAGTCAAATTAGCTGCTAAAGTCAAGAATTTAACAATCGAGTGCAGTATATGTGCTTACAGCACAAATTATGTAATGAGCAGCGTGTCTCTTGGGGGACACAAGGAGGAGGGGGGGAGCAGAAGGAAGAGGGCATCAGCAGTAACAAGGTCAGAGTCTTCATGCAGTATGCAGCTCAGTGTTTTATATAAATCACGAACTGTTTATGTGTGGCTTCCTGAAAAAGTCCCAGAGATGTGTTTTTAAAGCAAACTGATAATTCAGCAAATATTTCCCCTAAACTTAACATTTATAAGGCATTTGCCATCAAATTTCAGTATTTCCTGATAGAAAGAGACAAAAATGAGGAGTGGGGTGGAGGAGGGAGGAGGAGCTGAAAGGGAGGCTGCTGGGCTCTCTGAGAGCAGCTGGCCTGAGCAGCACTCCATGCATCTGCTCAGCTAAACACTTCCCATTACAGACGACCCAGAAACGTCCACAAACCCCTTGGCCAAAGGAACAGGAGAAATAGAGAGGATGACGTGAAAAAAAAAGACAATATATAGCAATATGGAGAACAGGAAATCTCTGGGCGCATTTTTTTTTCTCAGGGCACTTTGTTTTGTTAGCAAAACATTTAATCTCCTTGGGTCTTCGGGCTCTTTCAGCTGTGATTGTTTTGCGACAGGAAACAAACTCCCCCACTCAGTGATTTCACTCCATCATCCACTTCCACCGATAATATTTGCTCTGGGCCGCCAACTGAAGTGATGAGAGCCAGGACAATGCTTTAGCTTCTGAATCATCTCATCTGTTCTGCTCTGTCAAGGTCTGTACTCAGTGACACTGTGGCTATTCATCAGAGCAGACACACTCACACATTCACACACTCTCGCTCACACACACACAGTGAAAGACAAAAATATTCTCCATCCATGTGTGCCCCTCTCTGCAAAGCTTTTATTAACTAATCAGACTCTCAAAGTGCAAGAGCACACACTGAAGTGTTCGTGTGTGTGTTACCATGTGATTGCAGACTGTCTTAAGTTTGAAGGTACTCTGCTGGGTTTTTTGAGCACTTGTGCTGCTAAGAAGCAATATTTTTAAGAGAAGGCCTCTGATTTGTTCATATCAGCATGTGCACTGGGATGTGGATGCCACAATATATGTTCCTGCCAAAGGCTTTATAAACAAACATAAATCAACTTTTCTATTGTTCATTCTTCTCTAATGGAGCACTTGAATCACTATGACGGTGCTTAACTTGCGTCATACAAAGTTTGATGTCTGTTGATTGACGCTATTTACCCGTATCCACTTGGTTGAGTGCTCTTATTTGGATCAAAGTGTAAAATTTCATATCAGATATGCTTTGATTCTTTTATTTAGGTTTATGTTAAACTTAATTTGTTGTAAAGTAAAAGTCAGCTAACCCAGGCATACTGTGCATTGCCTGCATTTCCTAAATCTCTGGAATGAAAGATGTTACAGGTTTAATAATAAAGTAATAAACAACAAGCATAAAATAGGCTTTGTAAAAATCACTGTTATTTTTCTTGTTTCTAAGACCTATTCTGTGCGTGAAAATTATTAACTAACAGCTCAGATGATGAGAGTGAGGGCAGGCAGAGAGAAAGTGACAGAAAACTGAGAAAAACTATAAACAAGATAAACAGTTTGTTATTGTGACCCCTTAACAGAGCTCTTTAATTCCGGCTGTGTAAGGCTTTTGGTGGCTGTCGAGAATTAGCCCAGGGGCCAGTTTGTTCTGCCCCGTCATTGTGGTTGGCTATGTGACCATAATCACAAATATACTGCTGTTGGGCCTTGCATTTTCTAGTAGAATCCAGCACTCTGTGCAGAAACATAATCTCTAGTAGTGATTTTAAGTGGCCTTAGAAGAGATTGATGACTGTGTGCTGAGGCATCTCAAGCAGGCCATTGTTTCTGGGACAGCAGTGACGGTCTAATTGTCGGGAGGATAGAGAAACCCCACAGCATCCATCACCTTCACACAGAGCACCCTTGGGTCCTAACAGCACCCTGGACTCCCTCTCTCAGCTGGGAACAAACAGACCTCGGGTAAGTCCTGCTAAGACAAACAGATGCTGTGAAAACCTACTGAAAGACCCTGCGCTCAGCTCGGTGTCTAATGAGCCGACACAGTGTGCTGTATTGTCTATTACTTTATTTCTCTCTGTGACACAACATATTCATCTTTATTTATTCAAGGATTTTTTTTTGTTTATTTTTTATTGAGTGTGTATGTATGGTTACATGTAAGGTCAGTGTAGGGCAATATTTGCACATTTCACTCATTAATATGTTGTTGACGAATACCATTAATTTTCTCTATTTTATATTTTCTGGCCATCTGATTTTTATGAACATTTCTTACCAATGATTGATTAGAGTATTGTAATTTTATGGTAGTTTACACGTCTACTAATGGTCAGAAGCAAATATTGTACTTTTTAATTACTATTTGAGCTACTAACTATTTTAAAGGTAAATTGTAAAAAAATATATTATCAATTTATAAAATCTGATAGTGTGCAATAGAGCAAACAATCCAACAGTATAAAGTAGTTAAAATGTGCAACAGTTCCACCAGCTGTGACATTAAATTGCTCATGTGTTAAAGCAGTAGTAATTGTACTTCTGAAGACTTCTGAACTTTAACCAAAGTGAGATCTTGAATGTGAGACTTGTGAGTATTTTGACAGCATTACTCTTTTGACCGAGACATAACTTTGGATTACTTCCACTGCTGAGTATGAAGATACTAATTGTGAATTTAATACTTGATGAAGGTCGATTAATTAAACATTTCATTCTTAGAGAATTTACAGACAGTGTTTTGGGAGCATCTTTCTAAAAGGCATTTGTTTTACAGAATGAACTCCAACATTTCTTCAATCATCACAAATGCTTTTCAGTTTTTAAGTTCTCACATTTTTTGTTAGATGCTGTCTAGATTTGCTCCAGTTGATTCAGTGGTTCTTCTCCACATGAAATGTGTGTAACAAAATGATGATAACAGTATTCATGTTTATCTAAAGAACTGTGGCCTGTAGCATCAGAACTAATTATCTGCAGTGTCAGGAAGGCATAAGGTCTTGTAGCAAAAGGGAGGGGTGCAGACAGAGGGGGAAATAAAAACACTGAAAGGATATGGTCATTTGAATATCCACATTAATCAAAATAATTGGCCAAAAGCTGTGTAACAAAGTTGACTAAAGAAAGTACTTCAGTACATATAAACGTGAAACGCATCCCATTAGACCTCTCAGCCAGCAACAGGACCTGTCAAACTATCAATCATCATTAAGTAATTCACTGCAAACAAATGGTGGTTACTAAGAAATAAACTTGATGTGCAGGCAGAAATTGTTTCTCATTTTGTTAATGACAAACAAGGAGAGACAATTTAGGCTGATCTTGTTAAAAAGTTTTGAACAGTTGCTGCCAATCGAAAATATGACTGATAGCTCTCAAACCTTAAGCATGCTAAGCAGATCTTTCTGGCCTTCACATGACAAATCAAACCTGTTCAAAGTGTTGAGTAATATTAGGGGCACAATGAGCTTTGCACAGTCTAATTAAATCATGATTTCCAGTCTGAGGATGCTGTGTGGGGATGTGGACCTGACTTACTGGGGTGGCCATGACAGGTAACAGCTGCTGTGATCATGATGAGTTCCCACGTAACGTTAGCCTTGTGTTCGGTTCCTTTGTTTTGATTATATCCCTACAAAATTTGTTTGCATTCCCATAATCCTCTGCAGTAATTTTTGTTAATTTTGTAGGTATCAGTAAATGTTCGACACTCCTGGAAATCATCAATACATTAACATTGTCACATGTTTGTATGCTAATGTTATAACATACTTCTGCTGACCGAACAGTGATGTAAAACTAATTCAGTCAGATTATTGGGCTCACATTAAGTTAACGATGAAAGCAAAAAAAAAAAAAAAATGTATACAAATTTGGCAAATGATAAATATGATCAATATTTTCTTCTGTGTTTCCATTTTGTCTCTTGCACTGCGAATGCTCCCCAGCGTTTCCGTGATTATTGTAGACTCTCTCACTAATCTAAAAGGGCTGACGTGGAGGCTCATCCCCTTTCCTCTTCCGCTCTCTGTCTTCTATCAGACCACCGCCGCTGTGACCAGAGACACAAGACACGCACGAGTTCAGCGCATGACCCAGTGCATGCTCTTGTTCTTCATTGTCTCTGCCGGCGTTAATTCTCCACCCCACCATGCCAGAGAGTCGTTGTTATCTGGGATGGCAGAATACCCAGGGCCTCTCCCTTCTCTTCCTCTCCTCAGATATCCCAGTATGGTCTATTTCTGTCCCTGCGTCTCTCTGCTTTCAGCAAAGTGCCGCTGACGTTTCTCTCTGCTCTAAACAGATGAGGGCTGTCAGTGATGGGTATTCAGCTGAAGATCTGAATTTAAATAATGCTTTTTTTTTTAAGTCACCAGATTATGTTTCCCACCTCAATCGCTTTTCTAGAAAAGGAGTGATAATAAGACAATGGATGTGTGATGATGAGTTTTCAAATTTGCTGTCCCTCTTTTCTCTAATTGAGAGTCATTACAATGATGAGATGTTATTTTTATATGCAAAAAGCAATTAAGTAATGAGACATAAATGATTATTGGGAGCGAGGAGGGAAGAGGCAGTGATGGAGTGTGAAAAAGGGCAAAGGGGATAAGGAGTGAAGGGAGCAGAAATGAGAAGAGGGGATTATTTACAAAAATTCATCTCTGAAATTGCTGAGTCACTGGAAGGGTAAAGCTGCAGACCAGCTCTCTTCCTCCTTCTGTCTCTTCCTCACCCACAGGCCCCACACCAAGACACACAGCCGGTCCCCACCCCACCACCATCGTCACCACCAAACACACACTTCAGCACACACTCATGCAACCCAAGAGAACGATGGGTGCAGGAAGGGGGATGAGGCATATTGTTGCTCCACAGCTATCCTGTGGCACCGTTACTGGCTGTGCTTTCGTCATCTGCACTAATGAAAACAAAGCAGATTGCAGTAAACAGGATAAAAAAAAACTATTTGAAGCTAAAGCAGCAGATTGGAGGCCTTGCAGTCAGATGACGTGTGTCTGACATCACAGTCTTTTTGATGAAGATTGCATCACAAATGGGCCGCACATTGTTGCAGAATCCAGTATTCAGCAGGAAAAAAAAAGCAGGTTGAAGATTAAATGTCATTTTAATAGCCACAGACTCTGCTCATAGATGGTGTATTGCAGCTCTAAGCATATTGTTATTGTGTGCGTCTTCATTTTGTTTCTGCAGTATGTGCAGGATACTATGACATTTGCCATGTTCTACATATTTCTCTCATTTGTTGAGCTACAAAACATCTGACTTGGTATAAAAATCAGACTCACATGCTTCACTTACTGGAAAAGCGCAGCCCTCCAGAGCAGAAATTAGTGTGTGCAAATCGGTGATTGGCAAAGCTTGATAATCCTATCTATTACACTGCTCAGTGGGCAGAAAGCATTTATTTGATTGGTCAGGATGGATTATATTTATAGTAGAAAGAGACAACAGTAACTATACTATATAACTACAGCAGCATGTTGGGAAGACAAGACATGACAAGGAAGACTGAAGTTCAAATGATCACTGACAAACTATGACTTGTCATGAACATCAAAGTAATCATAACAAAACTTCTCATATTGTTCTCATATTGTGGAGGGATGTCGCCAAGCACATTTACTCAAGTAATGTACCAAAAGTTATAAGACTGCAACTTAGACATCACTTCACCATCTGCGGTAGTAGATCTTTTCTTTGTTTGCTTGGCCATAGAAACTGTTTCCTGAAAACCCTAGCGAAGCACGGAACAAATAGTACGTCACTTCACACCCTGGTGAGTTGAAAAGTAAATCTGCTGCGTTAAAAGCCTTGTTAAAAGATCAACTATGCACCACCTGTGAGTTTTCTGAGAAACACCCGGGTCTTAACACCAAAAAGCTGCAGGCTTTCGTCAGGGGCTGCATTGTGTTGATAAATAGCAACTTAACAGACGTTTATTGAGATGAAAATCCTCAGCACTATTTCAAGGTACTTTCTTGAATATCTCTATGTTTTTTATACTTCATACACTCTGCTTCAATACAATTCAGATCGAAATATTGTACTTTTTAATTCTTCTGCATTTATTGGAGAGCTTTAGGCTTTGCAGATTCAGCTTTTACATACAAAAGATGTCATACATTAAACTGAAAGACAGAAGGACAGTACTGAAAGTAGACAATAGAAGCTTCACCCTCCCCGGCTACAACATTAAATTTCTGCTTACATAAAATTATTATAAATAATAATAATGAAAAAAAAAATGCAGATTGGTTTATGTTACATTCTGTTGTTTAAATGCACGACTTTTATGTTAACTTATGTTAACTTTTTATTATGATTAATTTATTATTCGCTTGTAGTAAGACTAATATAATTTGCATTACATCAGAAATAATTAGCTGATTAAATTAATTCTGCAAAAACATTTGTTCCTTTGCTGTTTGTGGTTCTGCTGTTATTTAAACAAACTCTCTCTCTCTCTCTCTCTCTCTCTCTCTCTCTCTCTCACACACACACACACACACACACACACACACACACAAACATACGCATACACAATATAATATATAAAGGCTAAACACAGAGATCAGAATAGATCAGACTTCCTTCTATGAAGCAGTATCAGCCATCGATTGACAGAGCAGCACCCCCTGCTGTTTGTGTAACAGTGACAGGAAGAACACACATTGTGACAACACAAAAATATACTGTGAGAAACTGAAGGAGAGGAGAGGAGAGAAGGGGGGAGGAGAGGAGAGGAGTCTGATGTGATACAGTATGACTCAGGGCTATGAAGTCAGAGAGGGTTTATGCAGAGATTAAAGGATTGAAGAACAAGGGAGGAAAAGTGTGGGCATAAAGAGAGAGAGTCCACTAAGTCCAGGAACCTGCTGGAGAGATGACAGAGAGTAATACATTACAATTACTCATCAAAATAAACTGTAATCAACAGAACATAAAGCTTAAGTAGCTTATTAGCTTGTGAGGAGTAAAATCATAGACGTCTTTGTTTTCTGAGGCGGCTGCCTCTTGGTGAATGAGGCTGTCCCATAAGCAGGTAGTGTCAGATTGCACCTCCACCAAAGCTACTCCGTCCATCAATAGCACAGAGTCCTGTTCAAGTGTCCTTGAGCAAGACGCTAAAACTCAGCTGTTTACCTCAATCACTGGGGATACGAGCAGCAGGTAAACTGACCTATAAATCAATTTAAATTTCTTTGTCAGCTGACAAGCTGATCAGTTTGGAAATTTCTCTTATCTCCACAAATACCAGGTGGTTTCTGAAGAGATTGTGGCTCAGCTAAATTTGGAGCTACCAGCCCACCACCACACAGTCAAATTGCAGTTTACATCCATGTCTGTTTAGAGGTTTAATAAAAAAAAAGGTACATAAAATAGGTACATAACTCATTTAAAAATTACGTTTTTAAATTAGTTACGTTTAAAATGACATATGACTATCATTGTATCTTGACAGTAGTAAATGAGACAGATAATCTATGTTTGTTCTTTTTTTAACTAACTATGTGAATGTCATTGTGATTGTAATCTGTAATGTTGGTCCATTCTGTACATGTGACATCTATGACACATCTGTCCGTCCTGAGAGAGGGATTCATCCTCTCTTGCTCCCTCTGAGGTTTCCTCCATTTTGCCCATGAATGAGAGTTGTTCCTCATCCGAGTCAAGGGTCTAAAGATAGAAGATGTTTGCTGTACAGATTGTGATGCCCCTTTAGGCAATTTTTTTATTCGTGACATGGTGATAAATAAAATTTATTTGACTTGACTTTGTTAAGCCTTTTTGTCCTTGTTCTGCTACATGTCTGTTAGTGTGTAAGTTCATTGAGACAAACAAAAACCAGTTAGAGTCTTTGTAGCTGTTCACATGCTTCACTGATACAACCGAGTCTGAAAGAATACATCATTGAAGCCATGACAGTAGATAATGCTTCAAATATTGATGCTGCTCCAAAGAAGCAACACATTATAAAAGGCTGATGCTTCACACACATCTTCAAGCCGACACCACACAAGATACAATACAACACACCACAGTTTCAGACTGGCAGAGAAAAAAAAAGTTGTAAAGGCCCAATGGACATTACCTGCACGTGATCAAACACCAGACAGGCAAAATTAGGGACTCGCTGGTGAGCCTGATAGAGCATTTAGCTGTTAAAGATCCAGATATTTCCCTCAAGAGATGGTAGAGACCAAAAACAGAGCTAAAAGAGAGTGAATATTAGATGTATATTCATCGAGTTGCCAGAAACATAAGGCCATGTGAATGACAATGTTGCTGGATATGCAATTGTTTGCCAACAAGACCACATCAACTTAAAAGGTGATAAAATATCAGTGTTGTGTTTACAGCTTGTTTCCACTGCCCCCATGCAGTCAAATCACTTATTGCAGGTTTATGGCTGAGTGCACAAGACAGGCCTCAGTTTGCCATTGGCATGAATCAGCGGTAGCTCTTCAGTTCCAGGTATACAGGCTACCTGAGCCCATCTAAAAGGAGGGGGGTGTTGAACAAACAGGTGTAGAACAAGATCTGGGGAAAACTGATATAAATCATAATATCCCTAAATATGTGGTACTAAACCAACATACAAAAAACACAATGACAAGTATAATATTGTAGGATATGAATACCATAGTTATATAGGATGAAATATGACAAGAGCATATTTCCATGTGCAAGATTTTTAAATGACTACATTTATGCCTTCCCATATGGTCTGGCTCGTGTTGATTGGGGTCAAGAGTTCCCATGTCACACACACACACAGACACAGACACACACACACACACACACACACACACACACACACAGATGTATGCATGCACAAACGCGTCCTTTTCTGTCTCTGGTGCTGGTGTTAATTAGAGTTGCGCATAAATGAAGGCAGATGTACTCCACCTCATTCTTGGGGTCAATTAGCTGTGACAGCAAGAGCTACACAATCCTAAGACCCAATTAATAAGAGGATTTACTTATTATCACACCGACTGGATATAATTACATTGAAACATTTAGTGTTATGGTTAAGTGCTGGATGGCTGAGACGACGACTTCCGTCAGCTCTCAGATAGAAATGTTGTTCATCAAGTAGTTATTTCTGTGGCTTTTGGTTCATGGTTTGAAGCATCAGTCATCATTATTTAGGACAGTTAACAAATATTTGTGTTTCTGTAATAATCCAAACACTAGATAGACAGACTGTCACAGATACATGCACCCTTACTTCAGTCTTTAACAGATCAGAATCGTTCAGAATCAGAATCAGAATCAGAATCAGAATCGTTTTTATTTGCCAAGTACATTCGCACATACATGGAATTCTTTTCCGGCAGGTGGTGACTCTCTATCGAATCTTTGCAAGAAATCTAAAACTACTAGGATTTCACTAAGGATTTCATCAGGATAAATCACCAGAATGTGTAATCCAAAGGTAGAACAGGATGAAAACAGTAACTTTGTTCATGAGGTATGAGGCCCAATAAATCTTGTAGTCTTGCAAGTTCATGTATTAGCTGTGGATGAGTTGAAGAATAGATGAAAAGGGAAAAAAAAACACCTTGGGGAGACCCAATCTGTCAACCTGGTAATACAGCACTTCATCATCACACGTACCAAGAGATTAAATTATACACATGCAATCCAGAGGTGATTCATTCTCTCACCAGGATCTGATGGATTCGGACTTTTGGGATTTGAATTCATTTGATTTAATGTATGAGGACAGGATGGGAGAAATATTTTTAAAGGAAGACATTTCTCCTCAGGTAGGTTGTGTTTAAAAAACGAATTAAAAAAATCAAAATCGTGAAACAGTTTCAGCAGTGAAAGGGAAGTCACTTTCATCTAAACATGAAAACCAGCCCAGCACGTGCTTGTGTGTTGTTCTGTATCTGGTCACCTCGCAGTCTCTGGAAACGCTTCATAACCCAAATCACAACACTCAAGATACTGTTTCTTCCTGTTCAGTCTTGATTTGGCTCACAGGGCTTTGTCTAACATGTTCAGATTTGCTATTTCATCCTCAGAGAGGAAAGGTGAGCTGTGATCCAGACAGAAACAGAATCCTGCTAATTGAAGTTGCTGAAAACTGCAACGCACGCCCCTTTTAGCTCCAACACCTTGCCTCTGTCTCTCTCTCAGACACACACACACACACACACACACACACACACACACGTTTGATTCAGCTCCAGACATGCATGATACAGCCATGATACGCCATCCCTTTAAAGCTACCATAGTTCAGGTTGCATAGGGATGTTGCTAATAATAGAGATATCTAATCAATTGACACACACACACACGCTAACCTTGGGTTGACTTTTCGAGTCTGCTATGCAATCTCCCTGCAATACTTGACAAAGACCATCAACAGCGTCGCTTAGCAGGGTGCAAGATCAGTTCTGTGCAGGGGTGTGTGGATGATCTGTGAGCACGTCCTCCATCCAGTAAAGCAAATGGAAGCGACAGATACCTGGAAGAGCGGAAGGGTTGGAAGGAGAGGAGGAGACCTTCTATTTTTGGAGACGGTTTTCTCATGGTGTCCCAGGGGAGAGGGCCGCTGTGGGCTCCCCTCCTCAAATGGCAGCGCCAGAAAAACCTGCATAGAGAAGAGCAGCAGAGGATGTCAGTCACAGACGAGTAAACGGAAGCATTCGTATTTGCAACTGCAATAGATTCAGTAAAAATCAACAGATTGAAGTGGCAGAAATGTAAAGAATGGCCTTACTCTATACTTCCCTGAAAACTGAGTGACCTCCACTCATTTACTAAACACTTAAATGCAGTCTACTAAATGCTGTAGACTAGGGCATCATGGGACTAAATGTAACAAAAAAAAAAGAAAAAGAAAAAAGCCCGCCAGCCAATTTCTCCAACATCCAGGCCTCTTCTGTTGCTGTGACAACAACAAGGACAAGAGGAAGCAACCTTGGATGCTGGACAGCTTTGTGTCAATACAACACTGGTTTTTTCACAAAGGATGTCAGCTTTACAGTGCACAAACACTCACTCACATCTTGCATCTGTAGTTAACCAATCTGAAACATCTGTGGTCAAACTGCGACGAACCTAAGCTATAACCACTCAGAGCTCCGTAACTACTAATGGCTGACAAATTTATCTCAGTGGGTAAAATGATCTCATTAATAGATCTGGTTGAGACCAAACTGTTTCTAAAATGCCATGATGGAGTTTCAGCCTGAGCAGCTAATTGGAAAGAAGTCCAAGAAGTGCAGGTGAGGTGAGAAGTTCATCCAACTTTTAAAGCAGACACATACATCATGATCAGGGCTGCAGCCAAGATTTAAAATACTGCTGTGATGAGAACAAGCCCCTGAAATCTTTGCTATTCTCACCAGAAGAAGATGTATTGATGTTACTAACAAGGTCTATAATTTATTTTAATTATTTGGATTCATCGCAAATTTATTTAACGGCTCAGTCGCTGTAAATTTTACTCCCCAAACAAAAAAGGTTGGAAAGCTTTCACTAGGAATGAGATTTCAGGTATTGAATGATTTATTTCCTTTAGTCCAAACATTTTCCAATTTAAATATAAAACCTAAAAATACTGGAATCAGCCTTCCAAGCACCCACCATGTGTACGCTTTTAACTGTAAACCGTAATCCCTTAAATCACCACCGGCACGAGGACATGACCTCAATGTCCTCGGTGATAGTTACACTGTGGGTAAAATCATTTTGATCATTATGACATCAATTAAACACAAACATAAGACTGTTATTTAACTTGCTTGCCATCTATTCTTATGCTGCTTTAGCAGTCATTTACAAGAAAGGGCAGAAAGCTTTTTCTTCCTGCTGTTCTGTTTGTGTATTAAGTATCGTAAATGAGTATTTGTGCTTCAAAGTGCTGCTATTTCACACTAAAACGAGATAATCAAATATAAATAAGTGAATAAATTAACGAACAATGGGCCATGTGAAACGCGTGCAAGGTTTTTATAAATAATCATGAACATTTGTGTTTGATTACAGCTGATTGCTTTGCGATTGCCATTGCGACAAAGGTTAAGGTTTACTCACTGTTTTTATTCAGCCTCACATCACAGGTGAGTCATACACATACAGGTGGTTTGGCACAAGATAAAACCAAAAGCTTTCACCCTGAAAAAGCTGTCAGACAGGCACCCAAGGGTACTGCATCATTCACTCTCCACACTGCTCAGGCCATCATCTGTAGTGTGTTGGAGAGCAACAGAGAATTTGTGTTCAGTCTGACATCTTGTGGTGGAAATGAGCCTTTCAGCTACGGGATAAATTCACCTTTCTCCTTGGACTCTTACAATAGCACTAAAGCAGTCTTTCTGTAATTATATTTATTATAAATGGTCCATATACCTTATAACTGAGTAACAATCAAATGATACATAAAGCTGTTTAAATGAACATAATGCACAGATAAACTCTTGCATTACAATGGATATCTGAGCCAAACACATGTAGCATGGTAAAAAACATATAAATACACAGCCTGAAAAAGCTGTCACACAGGCACCCAGCCGTAGCTCTTTTATGTGTAAATCTCACTCATAATCTCTCAAAATTCAGCCTTGGAAATCAAATTACAAATAGCTGTAATTAAAATAGCTAAATGGCCTCTTACCCATAGCTCTACCTGTACTTTAATCATTACTTACTTTGTGTTTAAAGGGATGTTTTGGAAACACATGTCTTGGACAAATGTAGCAGTCAGTGACTGAAGGGAAAAATGTGGCACTGGTGTATGATGAATGATGGGAAATGTCGTTTTGGGGAACTTTTCCCAGTTTCACATAAACATAAGATTTAAAAGAGAAAAATGTTATACTACTATAAAGATTTAACCGGTCACAAACACGGAGCACAAAGGACTGTATGATGGTGATTACTTGGCTTTGGAGTCACCGTGGCTGCGCTGAGTAAAAAAGAATTACGTAAAACTGACTTCAATTCCCAGAGTGCTTTGGAATCTACCAATTCCCTCTGGTAGTTGTAGTCCTGAAACCAGTCTTGTTTCCGTGTCTACGTTAGGTGGTGGAATCTGCTCTGCAAAGACAAACACATGTGAAATTATTGATCAGGTAGGGCAAACAGTTTATTCCGCCGGCTCCCGCATGTTGAAATGATCGATGTCATTAAATCCGTCACGTAATTTGCTCTGGTCAGTTTTTATTTCCCACGTTAATCTGGAAGCTTCAGAGCAGTGTGGGAAAATCAGCGCTTACATGGCGATGCATTTCCTTTTGTTCAGCTGGCTGATGTGTAGAAATACAGAAGCCAGATCATCAGAAATGTTACCCATTAAAAACAAACAGTGACTGCATGGATCCATTAACATTAGGAAGCTGCCTGTTTCCAATTTTAGATCCGCTGAAGGTTCACAGCTCCGGCGGGGCTCGACACGTCGACATTTATTCGGCTGGTGTCGGTGAAGTTACACATTTATGAGCCATACATGGTCAGCTGTATTAATATATAACCTGTGCTCTTTATTAGCGCGGAGCTGCGATAGTTAGCATTAGCATCAAGCTTGGCGCAGTTCAGGTTGTTTACATCCGGTAATGCGGGTCTGTTGGCTAATTTGCATGGCTGAGTTCAGAGCAGAGAGTCGGTCTGCCGCTCTTTAACTGCGATAATTATGATTTAATTAACATGAACTGAGGCAGAGAACAGTGCCTGAGTCTTAGTCACTGACTGAACTGTTGTGTCTTACAGGGTTGTGTGAATTTATGGAAACATGTCAAAGAAACGGGGCAGGTAGGATCAACTTTGACTGTTTTGACTTTGATGTATTACAATATTATGACAGGATACTTTAATATGCATCTGCAGTGACACTGCAGAAAAAACTTAAACAACCTGAGGTCTTTAAACGTTTATAAAACTACTAAACTATTAAAGCTGTGTGATTTTCATATAATTGTTTATTTATCTGTCCTTTGTTATTAAGTTTTTAACAATGTTGGGTCCAGAGTTGAAGCTAAAAATGATTGATAAATGGCTCGAATATTTTCTCAGTTTATTGACTGGGTTTTTTGGGGGGTCAGCAAATGTCAGAAAATGGTGAGGTCACCGTTTCCCAAGGTGACGTCCTTAAATGTTTTTTTTGACCCAAAGATATTCAGTTTATTGTCAGAGAAGACTTCAGAAAACAGAAATATGCACATCTGACAAGCTGAAATCAGAGGAAAATATACACCTTTTCTTTAAAAAAAAACGTTTTTCAAAATAGTCAGCGATTGATTTGATACTAAACAATTCATTGTTGCAGCTCTTGTTGCTTTGACACAACATGAGCCGGTAATTACAAACCTACTCAAGCATTAGTGGGCTTAAGGTACTGGCACATCACAAGTACCACAGATATTTTAATAAGCTAAATTAGTTCGTCCAGATAATGGATTAACAAAAGTATTTTTCTGTCATTTTACAGTAATGTTGGCTCAGATGAAGCTTCGCAGTAATTTGCAGACACCTGGTGAAGTTAGCCTGCCATGTCCATATTAGTAATAATGGCATGCTCAGAGGCACTTAATCAAGTTTTCATCTGTGGAAAGACAACTAACAGAAATTAAGCTGATGCACTTTGAAGTGGAGGCAACCTACCGCTGATAGCGCGACACTTGTGAATTAGTATATGACAAGCTCACACCCTTGTGTTGATATGCGACATTTCTGTAGAGTAAAGTCCTCTCTGTTTGGGGCAACAGAACCCATTTGGCAGCCTGGATGTTTAGTCAGGCACAGTAACACATCTTATGACCTTGTTCATCAAAACAAATAACCCAGCACAAATGTAGATTGAAAAACTTATAAGGTGCCTTCCGGTGCCTCATCTTACGTGTGATATGTAAATACCCATTTGGACCTTATTCCCGCCATGTTCTCAGGAAGCGTAGCAGTGGAGAGCTGAGTGAGAGCTCGGCGTCGACCCTGAGCCCAGACCCTGACAACCTGCTGGGCCGTAGGATTCAGCACACCTGGAGGGAGAAGGGCAACGTGACCAAGTGGAAAGGCACCGTTCTGGAGCGCCTGTCTATGAACAACTCCCTCTACATGGTCAAATATGACGGCTTCGATTGTGTGTACGGCATTGAGCTCTTCAAAGACAACCGGGTGTCTAACCTGCAGGTGTTGGCAGAGAAAGTCGGTGAGTTTTTTTTCGCTTTGCTTGGGCCTGCATTTTGTAAACACTACAGTATTGAGGAGTGGTATTTTTAGCTTTTTTTGGTTTTGGTAACTACATTGGCCATTCCCATTACTTCAGGGATCGCTTTGCAATCCCACAGCGTTATTGTGGGCTTTTCCTGGGATTTTCTGTTTGTTTTTCCACATTTTGCTCTAGTGGTACTTTTGTTACTAATGCTAACAACCCAGTTCTTTCTTTGTTTATTCTAAATACATCACTGCTGTAGCTGACAAGCTCCCCTTATTTTGTGCCAGATGAATGTATTTCAGAAAATAAGCAATTAGAGGATCATTTACATTAAAAACCTGACAGATAATAACTTCAGTGAATTTTATCCAATACAGCAGGCAATCATTTGAATTCAGTTTAATTTAAAACGCATCTCTTCTTAAGTGAGAGAATATAAGGCCCATGTTAGGCGAAAGTGATAGTGTCTCAAGGGTTTTCTGCAGGTTTTATTGGTGCTTTGTCAGCATTGTAAGATAATATCATTATCTGTGTCATCTGGGATCTATATAGTTTTCCAGTTAACAGACTTATCAAAACCTCTTCTTCCTGCAGTGAACAATAAAATCAAGGTGCCTCCCGGAGCGGAGGAGCTGGTGGGCAGGGCGGTGGAACATCTGTTTGAGAAGGAGGACGGCGAGAAAAACGAGTGGCGGGGCATGGTGCTTTCCCGAGCCCCCATCATGACCCACTGGTATTACATCACCTATGAGAAAGACCCGGTGCTGTACATGTACCAGCTGTGGGACGATTACAAGGACGGAGATCTACGTGTCCTTCCTGAATCAGGTACAGAGACAAGGGCTTTCTTTTCTGCGTGCATTGAATTGTCAATGCAGCAACATTCTCTTAAATTTCTCTTATATTTCCATCTATTTTTTGTAAAGGGAACACCTCCTAAACACTATATAAAGTCAGGTGTTGTGCCACATGCTGATACTTTCTGAATGAGGCCTAGATGGTCAGAG
>JAOXYL010000071.1:14226689-14268299 GCA_028564955.1 Terapon puta
TGTTTTCTTGTGTGGAAGTCAAGGGTGCTGTAACCCAAGAAAAGAGCCCAAAAAAAGGAAAAGATTGGTGAATCCCAGAAATTAATGGGTTTTAACAAAATAAGAATCAAAATAATAATTTCTTCATATATTGCTTCCTGCATGAGGTCCAATGTTTCATATTTCAGATGTGCCTGGAAAGGTGGGAGGAAGAGAACAGGACAAATTTACATAGTCAGCATTACAAAACACTCCAATCTCTATGCAGGATTTTATTTTTTCTGAACATTTGGAGCATGGTTTCTCTTGATTCTATAGCAAGAGAGGATTTTCTGCTATGGGCACAATTTTTTCAACAAAGAACTGGAAGATATGAGGAAAGGTGAATTAATAAACTAGGGTGTGTTTGATAGGGCTTAAAGTTCAACTTCTAATTGTAGGTAGTTTACTTTCTAAAGGGTGCAGATTTTCTTTGGCAAAAGTTTCAACTGTTAAAAGATGACAAAGGAAATCACATACTCCTGTTACACTGATCTTTTTTCTTGCTTTTTTCTGTCCATCATGCAGAGAACAAACACCTTCTGCCAGCAGACAGGAAACCAGGGGAGGAGCCAGAGAGCCTTGTGGGTAAACAGGTGGAGTACGTCACGGATAGCGGTCTAAAGAGGACAGGCTTGGTCATCTACCAGGTCCCAGCTAAGCCCACGGTATACTATATCAAATATGACGATGACGTCCACATCCACGTCTACGATCTGGTGAAGACTACCTAGTACTGACTGTCTGGTCTTATCTACAGCTAATGGCTCATCTCTGACCCAAGCAGTCGTTACCTGTTAAAGTGTTACAGATTTCAGTTTTCCTCCATTGGGAGACGAAGATGTGCCGAAGATCAAAAGCCCCGTCTTTTATTTTTCATTTAAGTTTTCCGGCTCCTCCAGAGCCTTCTTTCATTCTCACATTACAAAGACTTGTTCGTCTTTGATTCTTAATTTTAAAGATGACCTTGATGTATGACTGTTAGGTCCTCTTCAGTGTAAATAAAGCAGGTCTGTGACCGGTTGTATAGCCTAGCAGATGAAATGGAGCTAGACATTTGTTTTGGTTAATTCACACTTGTATAGTGCAACTTTCAAACTCCAAATTCATACTTTTTGTAAACAACACATCAAACTAAAAGAATTCAGCTTTCTTACCAATACCTCTGTGTTTTACTCGTATGTCATTTCACTTTTATATGCCTGTGCTATTTATTTCATCTGGAATATCTGGCTGTGCTGCTGTGCTTTATGTGTGTCACTGGGTAGGTCTCAGTTTGTTGAATATAGAAGTACTATTCATTTGACCAGTGTGCTAATTTTACCATCACAGTGAATTCAGATTTCAGTTGAAGTGTATAGGCATCGATGGGACTTGACTGTCTCACAACGTAGATATGAAAACACAGATTATCTTAAAAAGTCATGTATCTTATTTGTTCTGTTCTACCAGGCAAACTGCAAGTTTTCTACGTTATAATAATATATGAAAAAGACTGATGTTGATGTTGTTTCAACCGTGTTTGTGCTACACGCTATTTATGTAGTTCAAATTGGCCACCAACAATGTTTAGTATTTCAGACTGAAGTCTTTATTATTTGCCAAAAATGAATGACATGATGACAATGATATGATATATTCAGGCCTCAGAAGTCTGTTCTTTGTGACCCTAAATATGTTTTGTTCTGTAAATATAATCTGCGACATTTTTATGAACGTTAAAAAAACAGAGCTGCCTGAAAATGATTTTTTCCTCCAGTTATTCTTAAATGCTGTTTGTGTTGCAGTTCGTGCATTCAGATCCACCCAGGTTGTATATACAATACATGAATTTAATGAAATAGTAAACATGTTTCTATCAGATTAGGTGCATGAGCGACTCCCAATAGATTGTTTATTTGAAGCACTGAAACTTATCAGTGAAAGGTCCTTTTTCCAATAAAGCAAACAAAAGTAGTAACAGTAAGTATACCGAAAAGATTTTAAAACTGCTCTGAAATAATGACATGGTCTAGATTTTTTGTCTGTTTGAGGTGATCTGACAGTGCTTCTTTGTTATTGCTAGAGAAAATAATTATCAAAGTCCTGACCTCATGACCTGTAGGTCTGCTGATATACAAATGACTTATTCAGAAAGTGAACATGTTCAGGATTAAATCCAGGCGCTGTGTGTATCAAACGTGCAACTGAATGTGAAATGCTCCTCTTTACACAATCACATGAGCTGAGAGATGTCTCTCCTTGACCTCTCTGAATGCGCTGAACACTTCAAAACTGTGAATGGAGTCAGACACTCAAAAATACGCTTGAATTTAGATTTTTTTTTCCAAAGCATCTATCTTCATGTTTCAAATGCAACATTTGTATAACTTTACAAATATTCATATATCTTACATATTTTTAAACGTTTTTGAATGCTACCTCTGAAACGTGGTCTCACATTCTGAATTGTATTTAACAAAGAAGTTATAAAATTCTGATATTATTCTGTCTTGTATAAAGAAAGACCAGTCAGCTCTCAGATGGGAGCTGGCTCCCATTGATCACTTACAGCTGACTTGTTTGCAACTGACACATCATTAAATGATCCAGATTAACATATTAGACAGTGACATCTAGTTGTAAGGTTGCAGATTGCATTCAACTCAATCCCTTTCCAAGAACGTAGGAGAGAATACAGTGGTGCCTCTTGGAAAAACAATGGAAAAATGTGAATAGCCCTTTTTACAGCCAGGTGATCTGTTCTGGGATTCTGCTGAAACATGAGGACTCACTCCAAATGAAAAAGTCAGTTTCAGGGGAATATACGCACATGAAAATTAAATGATTAAGTAAATAATTGTGAATGTTATGCTTAATCTCTGCAACAGTTCCCCCTAAATCTTTCACACTGGTCCTTTATGTAAATAACTAGAGACAGCCCCCTAATTCTTTTTTTAAATTTTATTTTAATCAGATTCCTGATTAGCTTCTGTATTTAAAGGCCAATGAAATCAGGGGAACGGAAACTGTTAACGTACACAGTGGATAATTTAGGATTACATAAATGTCTGTTTATTTATACAGCGGCAGACACTCTGCACAAGCTAAACAGCATCATAATCCTTATTGATTACCTTGTAATTCTTAGTTGTTCCCTGTAAAGTGGGCTATTAAAGATACTGCAAAAGGCCTTGATTTAGGAGTGAATAGATTTCTCAGACAGCAGCAGGTATTTCTCCTACAGCACTGTAAGTTATTTATCATCAACAAAATTATATTAAAGATGACCCTGCTTAGATATTTGTAATTATTTAACAGCGAGCACAATCTGCCATGAGGTGGAGCTCATATCTGATAACAGGCCTGATCTGTGTCCGCTCATCAAATGTCAGCCCTGCTTTGATGACGAGCAGACTTATTCCCTCCTGGTTCCTGCTCCCCCTGACCACACATGTAGCCACATGCTGACTGCCTTTCCCCTCCCCCAGAGTCCCTCCAAGGTGCCAGGGTGCCGGTGACGGGTGCCAGTACAGACAGCGGGGAACAGTTGGCATAGCATCACGCCAGGCTGGGTGCCCAGATAGTAATAACAACTAGGAGGGAGTACATGCATTACACAAGGTCTGCGCGTCTGATGCAATTTGTCACCTGTTGTGCACTTCCTTTTACACATCCATCACTATTTTCTACTGTTTTCTTTCTTCAACAAACCATCTGCCTTGGACTCTCGGCAACGTCTTTTATTGTTCTGACACAAATCAAGTATCTCTGAAAGTGAACACGATTTCTCTCACAAGGTCATAGCAGCTTTATTATTTTTTTTAATTCCAGCATAACAGGACAAATAAAGGAGCATATGTGCTTGGTTATGGCTGTGACGTGTGATGTCATTGTCCTGTGGGTGGCAGAAGTACTTGGGGGCCCAAAGGCCTGGACACCCATATGTAATATGGGGCATGTTTTGCCCTGATCCCTTTTTTTTATTATTTTAAATCAGCAAATACAAAAATGGATAATACAGGGATATGCTGGTCAGATTAATTGCTGGCCTCTGTTTTAAAATGTTTATAGAGCCACTTCTATTACAGAGAAAACGGATTTGGTGGAAATGTTTATATTCTGTGAGGCTAAAACCAAGAGTAGATCTGCCGCCTTTCTACTTTCTCTGCAAAACGTCTGAGAGCTTTATATGAGCTCTATGAAGGGGAGCGTATTTATGCATAACACTATTTATACACTCAGTCAAATATATGAAAGGTTGTTATTAGGGAGTCCTTGGCTCTGTTTTTTTAGTAACATTATTGCAGGACCTTCCTCAAAAACCTTGAAACTTTGTCTGCATTCTTATTGGCCAATAAACAAATGCACTTGACTCTTTTGTGTTGCTTAGCAACGCCAGCCAGTCCCTGGTTTTATATATGAAAAACCAGCATGCTGCCAATCTGGAGACTTACAGGGTGCAGTGTGAATGAGACCAGCCACGATGCATTTTTAATTAAACCGTTGCAAGCATTTTTTTTTCTCCCGAGTGAAAGGAGCTCTGAGCATTGTCTGTGATCATTACTAAGAGGAGATGGTGACATGGTTGATTTTCATGTTCGGTGTCAGTAGTGATGAAGATAATTCATCTTCCAAATGGTGTCAGCTGTGGATATCAGTGATTTCAACCCTCACTTTGCACTGATCTGATTGCAGGTTGTGCGCATAAAGTCATTTTTCTGTTTAAGAATGTGCTTTTTCCCCCCCTAATTTGTGTGGGCTTGACTTTTCTGTTCTAGGCACTCTGTTTGTCATGCGTAACAAAAATGGGGATCCTGTCAGGTCACTCATGCAGGTATCCTGGTAACAGAAAAAAAGGTTGCAAGAGTATGTCTGGTATGTTCAAATAGCTAATGTTGGAAGCCTCAGGCCTTTTCCATCATTTTCATCCAGCCCTTTTAAACTCCCTCAAAATGATTTGTGCTCCCTGCTTTTCTCATATTCACAAATGCAGCTGGTATAATCTGATTTAAAATCTCTTAATTGTACATCTGGGTCTGTTAAATGTTTTGTGTCTCCTCTGGTGTGTGAGCGTGCTTCTCAGACATAGTGACTGTAGATATCTTATATTTGCTCAGGTCTGTTTGCTGATATTAATCAAAGCCCAGTGAAGGCCTGGCTCTGCATCCACCACGTGTCGACCAAACAGTGACAGTGAAGTGTAATAAAAAACTTACATAAAGGGGATGGACACTGTGTGTACAAGATTCCTGCTAAGTTCACACTGGGTCAGCCTCCAAGCACTTGTTTTAATAATAAGATTGATCCACTGTGCTATTGTCTTTGTGATATCTTAGGGGTGTGTTACACTCTCACCACCATGACAACCTCTCCGGTTTGCTGCACCTTTGCACACCAGTCCTAAGAAATTTGACCTTCCCCACTCCTACATTCACCTGGTCCCTCAAAACTCACACAAACGGGAGAAACTACCAAAGCACTACAGGAAGCAAGGGTTACCCACTGTCCATTACAGTGACTGAGGAAACCACTTAAGGCCACAGAGGGATTTAGACCCCTCTTATTGATGGATGACGAGTATGTAGTCCTCTAAGCACTCAAAGCGTTGCACATAGTAAGGCTTTTTGGCTGCAGGCCATCTCATCTGAGAGGAGTAATATTTTTGTGCATGGAGTGGAGGGTAGCTAGTAAGAAGAGGATAGACCAGAGTGCTTTTTTTTCTCTTTTCTTTGGGATCTACTCAGCACCTGGTGTGTGTCTGTATTGTGTCTGTGACGGTTTGAAAATGCAGAAATACACACAAGGGGTTTCCATTCTGGGTTTATTTCACCAACATAAAAATTGATCAACAGTTAACATTCACATTGTAACAGTCACATTTAGACAGTAAAGAAAATGAAATTAGAGATACGGGTTGTTTCAATATGCTGCTGTATGCCATTATTACAGTATTTCCCAGAGGTTTTTCTGCAGTTTTCATTGTGCTTGAGTCAGTCCCATGAATGCGTCTGCTTAAATGATGCTTTTGATTGCAATTTTGCCCGTAATTAACATTGCAGAACATTGAGGTTATACCCAGTCACACAGGGACATGCGGCAGAGATGAATCAGAGCGATTTAAGCGTGTTTTTGTTGCGGCTGAATAAACGGGGGAAACTCAGTTACAACGGCTTCTCAGAGCTGTGAATGGATTCTGAACTGAAGTGCCGTACAGGTTAAAGCTGACGTCGACTGAAGAGCACTGCTTGTGCTGAGAGGCAGACTGGGACTTGTTGTTCTTTGATCAGCGTCACAACAAAATCACTAGTCTTCCACTCAGCACCACCAACACTTTGCCAATGCATGCTGTTGCTTCTGCTCCAGATCCGCTGCTTCGGTCTGCAATGAAAAGAAAAACAGACAGCCTTGTAACGTCACGGGGGCCTTGAAACGCTTCAGTTTGAATCTCCCCTCCACTGCACCAACGTTAAACAGATCGATTCTGCGTTGTCACCTCCGCAGACTTCAGAGCCACGGAGCGTTTCTAGGTGTGCACGTGTCACAGGTGCTGCGGAGCGCCAGGCCGCCGGCTAGAGGTGCGTTGATAGGTTGTGAACTTTAGATGTCAGAGACGGAAACGCTACATGCAATTCCCATCTCTGTGTTTCTCTCAACCCATTTCTCTCTGAAGCCTGTTGACATTCCATCCTTCCTTTGTTGTTGTAATGCCAACCTTTCAGCTTCTCTCGAAAGAGGGAGACAGGAGGAGGAGGGGAGGAACAGAGAGGATCACAGCACAGATTAAACGCCGTTCACCATATGCAATGAACAGAAACCCTGAGCTGTGCATAATTTGCAATTACACCCTATTTCGCCGCCAACCTGGTGATTTGTGCTCTCTTTTCCAATAAGTCACATTTGGACTGGAAGAGAGAGAGAGAGAGAGAGAGAGAGAGAGAGAGAGAGAGAAAGAGAGAGAGAAAAGAGACAGACAGATTTTCCTGCATCTCCAGTATGTTTCTGAGCTGGTAGCTATGCAACAAGACTGGGAGTCAGTGGAAGAGGGGGGATGGGAAGATGGGGACAGTTTAGTGAGAGGAAGCAAGGGAGGATGGGAGGAAGCAAGGAAGGAGAGAAAGGGTGGGTGGGGGGTTGGGGGGGGTGGGTCCCTGAGTGAAAACTAGAGAAAAGAGGAGTGCTGAGCAGAGACTACACTGTATTTAGAGCAGGAGCGGAGCCCAGAAGAGCTCATCAGCGATGCCCACTGAAGTCATTTTAATATAGTTTTGATTGAAAACAAATGACCTCATCCGCCGGCGCTCGTGCAAGGCGGGCATCCGAGCCTCCCCTCCAGGTCCTCGGGAAGGGGCAGCGGGGACATCTGAGCGCCGGGCTGCGTTAATATTCACCGGACGTGTCAGCGCGATTTCGAGACCGACGTGCCGAGCAGGCGCCCGCACGACGCCGCCGCCGCTCGGTCCGGATCGCGGCTCGGAGGGAGAGAAAAAAAACAAAAAAAAAACGAGTAGCCCGTCGACGTGAGAGCTGTCCAGCGTCTCGGTGCTGAATGACGCCCTGCTTTCCCTCCACGTCCGTCTCCTCCTCGGCGGCTCGCCTCCATTCCGGCCCGTGAAAGGAGGAGGGGAGAAAAAAAAAAGGAAAAAGAAACATGCCACCTGTTGCTGCACCGAAGTTTTCTCTCAAGAGGGTCTAAAGCCCCCACCACCCTCCCTTTAAATACAAAAAAACACCCCTGTGATATTTAACGCGTATAATCTGCTTCTTCCTCATCTGGAGTGAGGTCAGTTCTCTCTTTCAGTTTTTTCCCCCTCTTCTTCCCTCAAATCACGGCGACATGACGACATGATAAACATTTTCTCCTCCAGGCGAGGCAGGAAGAGGAGGAAGGAGGCTGACATTTAATTTCCCGTACGCGCATTTGAATTTCTGTTTTGCTCCCAGTGTTTTTTTTATCATTATCATTGTTATTATTATTATTATTACATCTCTTTTTCTGGCTCCACTACAGAGGGAAAAAAACATTAAGGATGCTCCCGGCTCGTCCCCTGAACGGAGCTGGAAGTGATGGACTCACCGCGCGTCGACGGGAACAACAGGTGCCGCCGACATAACGTTAACGAGCGTCTTCTTCTTCTTCTTCTTCTTCTTCTTCTTCTTCTTCTTCTTCTTCTTCTCTCTCCTCAAACCAGCCCTCCCATCGGAGCCCCGCGTAATGGTTACCGGGATGTTACTGGGTAGGCTGGGGGAAGATGGATCAGCGTGTTTATATACGTCTGCTGCTCCGGAGGAGACAAGGAGGAGGCGGGACGATGTGGAGTGACGACTGCGAGAGGAGGCCAATTGACGTGGACTTTTTTTCAGACCTTGTTAAGGGTGCGGCCCAAACCGGCAGCCAAATTACATTATGTGGAGGTTGTGGATGCATGTGAATAAAGCACAGGGAGGCTGAGGGTGCACATACCTGGGTTTGTGTTTAAGGAGCTGTTGCTGTGGGGCTGGAACAGAGCTGGTTTATAAGCTTATGGCAGTTTTTATTCTGGTGGAGTAATGTGGAGAAAATACTTGACACACACATACACACACATACACACACGCGCGCGTATATATTTACACAGATAGACTGAAAGCATGTGTCCCAAGAGTGTGAAAGACTTCACCTGAGCACCTGTGGCAGATTGCGGTGATGAGCTCACGTGTAATTGAATTAAACCTGAACTGTGAGATCAGGATTATGCATCAAATTAATTTTGTAATGGAAACAACAAGAGGGAAATGTTACATACCTAAGGGCGGTGGAAATCGCAAATGGTAAAATTAATAGCTTTGAAAAACAACGGGGCTGAATTCAATTTAAGATTATCCTCCTGTGTGGACGCATTCACACACCTGGAGTCAAACATGTTTCTGGTCTGTTCAGTCAGAGTGAAATTTACATGAAAACACAGTTTGTCCTCTTCCAGATTTAGTACGTTCAGCTCCTATAACACCAATGACCATGTACACATTCAAGTATTTTCATTTTAGTGCAACCTTATACAACCTCACTACATTTGTTGTACAGTTTTAGTTACTACTACTACTGCAATGTTTTTTTCATCCATCCTGTCATGTGAAAATCATGGATCTCCAAATTTGGTGACTTTGAATATTTTCTTTTCTGATAAACTGAAAGATTAAAGATTAATTGGGTCTGACCAAATACAAAAACATAAACTGAAATACTGTCAAGGACCATTTTACTGCATAATGAGTACATTGTGCGTATTAAGACAGTTTAGCAGATAATACTCACATACTAACGAAGGTTTTGATTGCAGGGTTTTTACCCATATTGTAACTCAAGTAAAAGATCTTAAAATATTTTCTCCATTGCTGAAATGTGTTTGAGGAATCCTGAAGAGTCTTTTATCCTTTCTCCCCCCTCCCCCATCCCCAGTAGCCAAATTTAAGCAGAGGATGTCCATTTCAAACTGATGCTCTAAATCGAAGTGGGTTGTGAGATAATCATCATAAGTCATTCCTGCATTAGTGCTATCTTCAAATTACATAATAGTCTAATTATACTGTTATTCATTGTTTTTGACCTTCTTGACAGTTTAGCAGTGGTTGTAGGATGGTGAGTGATTACAATTTGCAATTATTGTACATTAGAGTGACCGAATGACTGTAATCCAGTCAGACCTGCCGGTGGAGTGTGTTTCCTCACAAAGAATTACAAAGGGACAGAGCGTTTGACTTTTGGTCTTTGTGAGGATTGGATTACACTGGATTATTATGATAACTACTGGCAAGCCTTGAGGTATTACAAAGCTTTGTCAGCAATTAGACACTTGGGTGGCATGTGCCTTATGAAAGTAGTCTGCGAGGAACCGTTCCCCATCACATACACTGTCACAAGAAAAGGACAAACTGTCACTGTGCAGCCAGAAATTAACACATGTTCAGAATCCCGCTCATACTTTCACGTTCGTCTTGTAGTTACATGCTGGCAAGTCTACATTTTAGTGCTCCATCCAACAAGTGTTTTCAAAATGTCAAAACTGATTTTAAATCCTCTTCACAAGTTGGCAAAGCTGTCTGTGATGTTTTGAAATTGTGTTGTCACCATTCAGTTTAAAGTGACAAGCAGGGAAAAGAAAACAACTCTCGGCTTTTGCAGAGCTACCCTGATCATTTTCATTTGCCAGGAAAGAAATCTTTGGAGCTAAAGATGTTGAATGTATGAAATCAATTAATTGAGTGGCCAATAGAGCGGGGTTCAATTAAAGGATAGTCTTAACTTTCATTTCCAAGGAGGACGACTCTTCGTTCTGCCCATTTATCCTTTTGACGTTTTTTTTTTTCTTCCAGTGAGCTGTTTAAATCACAGCATCTCCTCTGTCACCGGGATATGTGACAGCTCATCACACTTTACAGGCTGAGGGGGAAAAGAAAAATCCCCCTCCACATTTTATGAATGCAGAGGTGCCACCGGGGTGACTTACTGGTGTAAATAAGACACACAAGTGACCCTCTCTGTGTTCTGTTCCCTCTCACAAAATGACCAAAAAGAAGCCTCAATGGCCACAGCTATTAGTTATCACAAAAGCCTTTTTCCTTTGATATCCCTGTAGGCCAGTTATCAATGCGACTCATGAGTTGGGCTTAGGGAGGAACCTGGGGGAAGCTCCTGCTCGCAGTGTTGTGAGGCTTTAGTTGTATAATGAACATCACACTCTGTGCCTCTTGATAGAAACATCAGGAGGTAGGATTACGCATATTAGCGATCCCCCCTCTGTTCTCCCCTCTGCTTTCAGGGCTTAATGTTAACATCTGCCCACCGAGAGCCACGGATGAGCTGGAAGACTGTGTTCAATGTCTTCCATTCAAATGATTTATCTGATCACTATAATGGACTATGCATGTTATTTAGATGACATTATAATGGTGTCTGAAGGGGAGAAAGGCTCTCTGGTGTTGATGGAAGCTGAGTCACGTAGGCCTACAGTGCCTGATCTTCATCACAGGAAACAAAAAAATGACCTTTAGTTTTTGAAGTCACTAAATTAGGGGTGTTTTTTTTCTCATTATTTCATCCATCAGTTGTAAAGTCTGTCTTACTCGCTGTCAAATTCCAAGATGTTGAATATTAATTTTCTATCTGTAGATTACAGCAAAACCACAGCAACAGAATAATTTAAGATTCCTTTTTTTTTCTTTATGTATTCAGCTGCCCTCCAGCTGTTGTTTACGCTGATAAAAATCCATTTGCCGTTTAAATGTGTAAGAGTGAGTTTGGGTAGGCCACAGGGCACAAGCAGAGGTGTGGGAGCTTTGGGAGGCGGTGAACATTCATTATTTTTCATGCTCTGGGTCAAAATGATGCATGTGTGGGCTGGACTGGTAATATAATGAAAAATTTGCAGATTTCCAAGGAACAAGGTGAGGCCACAGGATGTTTTCTAGATAAAATGAAAGTAGATATGTTAGCTGTCTGTTGGGGGTGTTTAAGCTTCCTCATGGCCTGTTATAAAGACAGTTAACATTTATGGTAAGATATTCTTCCAGTGAGATACACGATTCTCACCTTCAAGGTAACGTGGTTAGGGTTGATTGTATGGGTGTGGTGGCCAAATCTGATCATGGGATGGCTCCCTCTGGTGTTCACTTTGAGTGTGGACAATACAGGCAGCTACATGCACTGGTGAGCATTCAGAGAGGTGAAAGGGGGAAAAAAACAATGAATGCAATATGTGAATTATATTACAGGGCTTTCACAATAATGGAATCTAACCCAGAGAAACACCAATGCGAGACTTTTGACAAAACAGCATTACTCTCCGCCACTATCGCCAAATAACCAAATGAAGGAAGGGTGGTGTTATTACTGTTTTAAATACACAGTTGTTTAAAATAAGCACCATGTAAACATAATATCAACTTCAGTATTAATTCCATTAAAACAGTGGCAGACTATTTGTATTTTTGCCCACCTGAGTTACAGGTGAAGATTGATATCACTCTTTTATCTGCCTATTTAATATAAGGGTGCAGCCTTTTATGAATTTAAGTACATATTAACCAATATTTATGTAACCCAGTAATTACAATTTCACATTAATATTATTCTACTCTTCCTGCCTCACCCATGCCCTGGCACATGTTTGTAGAGTGGCTATTTATATGTATGTATTAATGATGATGAAAAAAGGACAAGTTTGAGTTTTCATGAGCAATAAAGCCAAAGAACCAGAAGCAACAATGAGTGAGGCTCCAGTACATTTTTGGCACACAAGCTCCAAGCCCAGTGATTCTTACTGAACCTGTAAATCTTTAAAAAGAAAAAAATCAGTACACAAACATTTAGTTTAATTTCTTTTTTAAAAAGGCAAATCATTTCCTAAAACAGCCAGGCACCACTGATACACTAATCAATAGTGCATTTACTGAGGACAGTTTTTAGCTAAGGAGAGTACACATTTGGTTCTCTAGTGAATACTTGTGTAGCAGAACAGAATTAAAATAAACTACGGTGCCTACTCTCATAGTAATGAGGGAGCATCTCGGCCAGAGCGGCACCGTGGATCACTCGTGTTTTTAATAGTTCTACAGCTCAGAAGAATGAAATATCTCAGCCTTTGTCTGTACAGCAAATATTTGTTAGTATAGTCACCTATAAAATAACACTGTTCTTTACACAAGACATAACAATGACATCTTTTACTTCATATCTGAAGACTGATATTATAGAAGTCTACTCTTGGGTTATTGAACAGTAAATCAGGAACAACATCAGTTACAAGATATGATCTTTTAATTGATGATTATCAGAAATATCTTTCTTTTTAACATTCTTTCTGTAATTCAAGTTGGCAGCATTTGTTTTTTGAAGTGGCATTAAAAGAAATTTCCATAGTTTAGCAGTGAAACTGCCCATCAGCTTCCCTCAGCTAACAATAGTAAACAAACATGCCATTTCTGTACAAGAACTTTTCCTCACAACAAATAAATAGCATTCATTTAAATGTGGCACACTAATTGACTCAAACATTCAAACAGGGGGAAAAAAAGAAAATCAAAACTGGGAGAAAATGCTGCAGATGATATCAATTTTCTTAAGGAAAAAAAAAGTACAAAGTACAATAGCATGACAGCTCAACAGAAATGCTCTGAAGTAGCAAAAGACAAGTGCCCCGAGCTTGAATATCTTAGCAGACACAGCACAAAGCAGAAGCTGTGAGCAGAACAGCATTTCACTGATTTAATCCCAAATGTTTTTACTCTGTTTCACCTTCTGCTTCAAACTACACCAATAAGCCAAACATGTTTAAAGGTTGCTAGGTTTTCCATTTAAGAAAGTAGAGACATTAAATGAGTGAGAAACTTCACAATAAAATATTCTAATTTATATGAATTATTTTCATCAGCAGAAAGAAGCAATGAACCAATAATGCTATCATTAGAGTGAAATTAACTTAATATCAGATGTTAGAAAAGGAGATTAGGCCCATTCATCCAGTCCTTACGACCATTAACAGTTGTTAAAAAATGGCACAGGATTATGTAATGTGTAATGTGTGATCTGTTATTAGTGTAGATGAAACATTATTTAGTCTCAGCAAAATAAAAAGACAAGCTTGGAGTTCCCTGCACACGTGAACAAAGCCAAACATACTCCACAGATAAGACCAAAAGTTACACACATAAAAAGAAATCTATCAGCCTTCCAAAACAAACACACTACTAAATATATGTTAAAATATGTTTTTTAAAAAAAAGAATAAAATAAATAGACAATCAAAAGGACAAACTCAATATTTGGCAGGTAAGCACAACATCAGTCTGTAAACAAAACTCATTCGTATGGGGAGATAAAAACCCCCAGAAGTCTCCTCATCAGAGATCACTGGTCTGTTGGAGGAGGCAATGGCTCCATCATTCAGGAGGAAGTGAAATACTGTGTTTAGGGATCTCCTCTGCCCTTGACTCTCAGGCTGTGCACCTCTCCAGCTTCCTCCAACCTTCAGCTACAACTCAGCAACAAACTACAATTTAAGGGCAATCGAGGGAGCCCTCTGTAGACTACTGAGGTGAATACTTAAAGAAGGGGCTCATTTATAGCTCGGGGCATACAAAGATCATTTCCCTTCCTGGCATTATTCCCCCGTAGTACAGAGGCGTGCTGACTACCGGATCCTGGTGAAGAGGTTCAACACTGACACCGATTCCTTGAGGGAGTGAGACAGAAGAAGTAGGAGGTGAGACAAAGACAATTAAGGACAGACGCGGCATTGATACAGACTGTTGATGTGATCTTTAGACATATATAGAAGGGAGAAATAGAGAGAGTAATACCTTAGTGGATCTCATCTTGCTAAAGACGTTCCAGAACCGAAGTGTTTCATCTCCGGCTCCCGTTACAATAGCCTCTCCATCAGGGGACATGGCCTGCATGTAAACTCATTATTATGCACGGAATATGCTGCATTATAAAAAACAAGTAATAAAAGTAATCAGGTATGCAAGAGCATAGCATTTTTTGCTTTAGTTCCCTTACAGTGTGGGTGGCTTTGTTGCCACTGGCTCAGAGAGCCGGAGGTGGTTATGGATGCTTAATAATTAGCTCTAAAAAGCAGCACTTCAGTAAAAACATCCAGAAATGTTCTAGTAAATCATTCTATTTTCTTAAACCGCACATAAAAATAAAGACAACAATGGTAGTGGTTGTGGGTTTTTTTTTCTTCAGTTTTTGTTGCAAACGGACTCATATAAATCCACCACACAAATACAAAGTATATACTGACCAGGTAGAGTACTCTGTAGGAATGTCCAGTGAGTTTGGCCACTTGAGTGAGAGAGGGATACTTCCACACCAGGATCTGGTTCTGGGAATATCCATGTGTGCTGACCTAAAGAAAACAAACTACTTTCACCACTGCCTAAAAGGAACATTGGCCTGTATACCATTAAATGAGGTAAATAATTATTACACACCCACTATTCCACATCACACATAAGTACAGAGGCTTATTTTATCTTAGATTGAGTGCAGAGGTACATTTTTTCCCCAAAGTAAAATAAGACAGCTTTCAAAAACAGTAAAATTGTAACATTTACACATTTCATCTAGATGGGTCACAAACACATTCAAGAATCATTTTAATTCAGATCAGAGTTGAAACAGTGTGGAAATAATAACTCTTCAATTCAAGCCTAACTTCTAGGACGCTGTCTGCATGGCCAAGAGAGATTAAAGTGACTCACTAGCTCGTTGGTGTGTTTGGACCAGGCCAGGTTGCAGACTTGAGAGCCGGTGTCTGTGCACTGTAAGGGCTGGCCGGTCAGGGTGTTCCAGAAGCGGATGCAGCGGTCGGCAGTACCGCCTCCAGAGGCTAGCAGGCCATGCTGGTGGGGAGACCAGGCGATGGCCTTCACTGCAGCCAGGTGCTCTGTGTACTGCTGCACTGGGAGGACACTTGAGTGGTTCCACACAAGTAACTACATACAAAGAGGTTGAAACAAATGGAGAGGATGCACAAAAATTAGTTTTATGAAGGAAGTTCTGATGCTAAAGTGAGGGAGCTCCTCAGACTACTTACCTTGTTATCATTTCCACCTGAGGCTAGCAGCTGGTGGTCTGTGCTCCACTTAAGTCCACAGACTTCCTGTCTGTGTCCTTGGAGACGGCGCTCTGACTGGAGAGGCGGAGCTCTGATGTCGCGTTGTAGGATCACCCGATCGCGGCTCCCAGACGACAGCTGGTCTGCGTTCCATGCCAACGCACCTGGCAGCAGACGAGGAAATCAAAGGGAAGACAATTCATTGACCATGAATGAAGGATGTTGCTAAACAACTGTGTGAAAATGAATGACGGTTGTAATATTTTACTCGTGGAAATGTTTCCGCCTCCATCTCTCCAGCCTCTCAACTCACCCACTCTGGCTGTGTGCCCTTCTAGCACAGACAGCTTCTTCCCTGCTGCTGCATCCCATATCTGTACATAGCCCTTATGAGTCCCCACTGCTACCAGGTTACCCTAAAACAGACAGCACACTATGAATATCACACTGACATATGAAAAGTCTATCGTGACTTTGAACAGCACTCACAAAAAAAAAAAAAACGGGAGTTTTTAAAAGATGAGAACAAAGTCTGCATGATTAAAACTTTGTTTGCATCTCTACAAAATGCCAAGTAACAGAGGAACCCACCCTCTCTGACCAACCCACTGACGTTACAGAATCTCCTTCTACAGAAAGGTCACAGAGACGTGTCACCTAAAAAAGATAGGAAAAAAACGGATTAACATGGACATCTCAGAGTTCAATTACACACTCTTTGGTATGACCTAACAGATACAGTGTATTTATTTGAGATATATATACATATGATTTTTCTTTTTACTACAGCGAAGCCCTCTGCGTCTCAATTCTTTGCTTAATGCACTTAACAAATCAAACACACCTGGCTGGTGCAGGCACTCCACAGGTAGACACAGGTACCCAGTCCAACACTGAGCACATTCAGAGAGGACCAGTCCACTAAGTTGAGGTAGAAGTCATCCTGGAGCTCTGGAGCATCCAGAACTTTAAAAGGTATTTTGGAAATTTTGCGTGTAGGTTTCCTTGGTGACCGCAGCAGTTTTTGACTGCAATAAAAAACACAATTTAATGAGGAATACCAATCAATTACTCAAATACTACTTTACCAGTGACATGGAGAACGTATTACCTGTTGCTACTAACAGGTGATAGAGAATAAGGAGAGACCGTGTTTCCATCCTCTTCTGGCAGAGCCCTCTTGGTACTTACAGAATACTAGAAAAAGAAACAGATGATTATTACACAGAAATTCTCCCCCTGAAACTAGAACATTAAAAGTTAGAGCCACATTAACCATATTTACACTAAAAAGGCTTCTCTTGGCAGGAGTAGACGGCTGCAAACGGCGGTCTTCTGACTGGGGGTCCTGGACTTTCTCTATGCCTGCTCCTAACAATTCGTTCTTCAGCAGAGCCGAGTAAGCCAGACCATCAGCTAAAGGCAGAGGAGGAGACAGAGGGGAAATCAAACCAGGCTGTCAGAATGATTAAGTTCAAACACTGCACTCCCTCTGCAATTTCTTAGCTCTCCCTCACATCTCTAAAGGAAGAATTTCTCACTAAGCTTTGTATGGTCCTTATCTGCAGTTTCCGTGAGCCTGCCCAGGCTTAGTAAACAAGAGAAGGTCAAATGATCTAGTTTGACCGGAGTAGACAGATACCTCTGGTAATGAGTTGAAATGGGATAAAACTTGCACTAAAACAGCTACAACAATATCTGTCTGTCTGACTGAGAATAACGGTGTGTGGTGGTATGGCAGCAGATACCTATGCATCACACAAGAGCAACAGGCTGCTCCTGGGGTGGGTACTGCCTTTCAGTATTCTCTGGGCTCTACACAGTTGTCTCACCTCACTAATGGCATTATCATGATTATTTTCCTATAATAACTAAGGTGTCATAAAGTCAGGTGATACTGCAATGCAAAACATATTGAAAGTCAATCAGAGTATGTAAAATAACTTAATTTCTTTAAACTAGAGCTTAACCCATGATATGATAGAAATGATATCAATGATATGTTTCATAATAAAGAAATAGTGTCTCTATTACATAGTTTGTGCACCTGTTCCAAGTAAGAATTATGGTCCCAATAAAAAAAATCCAAATAATGCAAACTCAAATATCAATCAATCAATTGATTCATCAGCAATAAAATGAATTGGGTCATTTCCGGTCGCTACATATAAAGCCTGATTTATTACCTTTGTTACTGTCTGTTGTGCCGTCTTTGGTTTTCCTGTTTTGATTGTGCGACTTTTCAATTTCCTGTGTCAGAGAATAAAATCAATGCATACTCACAGTTGACCAAACCTTTACGCTTGCTATGCAACTGTATTTACAAACAAAATTCACAAGAATCAAAGGATTTTGAGAACACTGTTCTTTTGATAGGAAAGACAGTGAAGGGTGCACTGCAGCAGGCTCACATTGATGCGGTGGAAGTTGACACTCCAGTTGGCTCCGGCCCGGGAGGGAATAAAGCGATCACCATGCTTGCTAGGGGAGGACAGGGGGGAGCTGGTGGGTGTCAGAGTTCGCACTGCTCCTACAGCTTTCTACACAAGAGAAGAGAGCAGAGAGCATTTTCTGACTGGAGGCCAAACGCAAACAGGCCTTGGACAGTGATTTGAAAACTTGCTAACAAAACAGGAGGATAATTTAGGAGGCAGATGGTGCATTTGTCTGAGGTGTTAACAACAGGAGGCTACATTCACAAAACCCAGTCATTTGGCGGGTAAGGTCTTGGTATCACTCAACACTTAGTGACACCGTTAAATGACAGACAGTGGCTTGTTAAACAGTTTTATTCCTCCAACACATTGAGTGCAACACCCTCTCTGCCAATCTTGTGTCCTTTGCTAGTTAACGATCCTCTTTGGGAGGGGCAGTCGTCATGATTTGGTTGAGATAATGATCTCATGATAACAGTTGTATCAGTCAAGACTGTAAACTGTGGCTAGATGAAGCAATGTATATGTTCATTTCTCAAAAGAAACAGTGCAAGAGGAATACCAGTTCATTTATGTACAGTGGCAGGGACTAAATAGACAAAAAAAAATGTGTATATAATTGACTTACTATGGGGCTGGCGTTCTCATTCTGAATGTTGATCTGCCTGAGCAGCCTGCACTCATAGTCTTGATCCATGATGCCTGAAAACAAGAGACTAGTCAAGACGATCATATATATATATATATATATATACACACACACATATACATATATACATACAGCTAAGAATATATTACAAATAACCATGTACAAAAAAAGATTAGAAAGCTTTATTAATGCCCAGTGGGGAAACTCCTAATCGCCACCTAATCAGTTACTACAGAAAACAAACAATATAGACTCTGCACAGTGCACAACAAGTAAATAAATCACACCAAAACATATGTAATGGATATAGACCACATCACACCACAAGTGTTCATTAAAAGATTAAAGCTTTAAGTCTGCTGTCTCACATAGCTAATAATTAGCCTCCAATGAATCAATTAATCTAGCCTGTATTTTAATTTTCAGTTTATCTTGTTGCTGTTCAGTCTATGTAATGTCCCCTCTGGAGTTTCCAGTGGTGGCTGTGTTTAGTCCCACCAACAGTCTGAAATGTTAATCAGCATTTCAGGGCCAGGAACAGCAATCTTTAAAACACTGAAGCCTGGATCGTCAAAACACTGTCTGGATCATCAAAACACTGCCATGCATTTTCTGTAGATTAACCAACCAATCAACAGAAAATTTTGTGTTAGATTTACAGCAGAAACAAACATGTTCAAAGCAAAGGACAACGAACACACTCTGCTCAGAGGGCCCAATATCTACATGTTTTAAATGTTATCAAACACATAAGTCATTCCGTGAATATCTATAACATTCAATTGGGCTATAATGAAAAGAACAACTTACTTCGAGAAGTATCTAGAGAGACAACCTGAGAGAAACCTGGTAACTGGCTAGAAAACTTCTTTCACATTTAATGGCACAAGGACAACGACGACACAACGACCGCAAACTGTTAAACTCTACAGCCTTGTTACTGGAAAACAATGAACAACTCTCCTCATAAATTACAATTACATTAGTTACAGTGGTCAGCTGCTCGGTCACCTGCTCACAACAATACTTAAAAGACCTTTGTCTACTAACAAACAACTTATAGACTGATATCAGCTTTAACTACTGTTGTTTAACTCTAACCTCAGAGAACACATCAGCCCGTTGATGTGGCTGTGTGTTGGTCTGCAACATTAACATTAAAACGAAACATTAAACCCCAGTAATTCAATCATCCAACATACAAAGCTATGCTAATGCTAACACTACCTAACGTAAAATACGCTAGCTGTCCGGCTAACGCGTTAGCAATATTGTTTGTTCACAATCTAGACTTGTATTTAGACCCACCGTGCCCCGTTAAACTCTTCCCGTTGTGCGCCACTGAATCGCTTCTCTCTGCCGTGTCAGCTCCACTTGAAACGTCTCGTTTTGTGAGTTTTACACGTAAAACCAGAGCAAGTCAAAACACAAATGTTTTCTTTCGCCGAGCGTTCAATTTGGGTTCGCTAAGCACCACGGGAAGGCAGTGACGTCGCTGTTTTTGAATCACACATTTCGCGTTGCTAAGGAAACGTGTCACAGTCACACTTAGCGGTGGACATATCATTTTAACTAACAAATGACACATTGAACGGATTTACAGTATATTTATTAGTAAAAAGTGAAACAAATAGAATCTAACATGAAGTAAAAACAGACTCTTTGTGCAAAAGTTCAGAATAAAGACACATTCAATGATGTATCCTGTTTGTGGGTAGACTCCTGACAGCTCAAATAAGCATTTACCATTTTGCAAGATACAGCAACGCCACGAGATGAAATGTGACAGAGACTTTCAGCTCAGCATTAGCTACACTGACAAAGATGTTGGTGAGATATAAAAAATCATTTGAAGAGCCTGATATCCCAACATGGTCCAACAGCTTGTCTAAAGGAATCTGATTCAAAGTGCCACAGAAAAGGTACAGTAGGTTCAAGTATTGAAATCCTTATGAGAAAACCTCAACACCCAGTAATGTGCAACAGTACAGTTTTTAAAACAGAATAGTAAAAATGGGCTAGATGATAAATATATATTGAGAGATAAAATTTTACATTTGCATAAGCAAAATTTGAGGGGAAAAAAAAGGTGGCTCAACTCAGCAGATCAAAGGGCCCATGTAGTTCGAAGAGGGACAGTGGAAACTGTCAAAGTTTTTTATAAAAAAAACCTAATAATCAAAACCTTCAAACAGTGTGTAATTACTTGATTCATATTGGTTTACACCAAATGTTCATATGTCATGGACTGATTATTGTTTAACAAAGTCATGTTCATTATCATTAGTCCTGAAACAGCCACACCTCTACAGCACAAGTACAATCAGATGCTCTCAAAATCACATTGTCAGAAAGTATAATATAACCAGTAGAAAACAGCATAAAACATGTTTTTACAGACTACCAAATAACCGAAGCAAAGTCTGAAAATTATACCAAAAATGGCAAAATCCTCTAAACCAAAAATAAGACAGCGTTAAGATTCCCAGATTTTACCTGTAATTACTAAATTGGCCTGAGACAGGCTATAATATCTGCATAAGAGCCTCTTTGTAAGTCTGGACCAACACTAAATGCATTCAGAGCAATGAAGATTGAAAAAGGTTGTGTGCTTTTGGTAATGCCATATTTCTGAAACAGGTGTGGAGTGACTATTGGAATGACAAGACAAACTAAAATGATCTGAATGAAACATCAGGACACAGGACGCTGGCTCTACAGGGAGGCGGTATCTCTAGGCAGGCCATTGCCGACCTGGAAGCGAGTTTCATCTGATATACCGTACTGCTCCAAGGGGTCCTGTGGAAAGAGCAAACAAGAAAATACTGTAAGAAAACAAAAGTGTACAGGGAAAATTATCTGTTATTGAAGCAGAATTAAACCTTATATTAAGCCACTCAAATACATACACAAATAAATCACAGGCTTTGCACGTGTTCTGAATTGAAAATCTTATGTTTTTACTTTTGGTATGTACTGCAGCTACCCTTACAAAGTGCGTTGTCCTTTATTGTGTACAATAAAGTTTAGACATGCTAGTTGACTATAACATTGCACTTTGAACCCCAACCCTCTTGCTCATTGTGGGTCACAATAGCCAGGAAAGCATGCAGGTTTACATACCACAAAATACAACTTGATGATATAAGACTGATATTTTAGGCATACTACATTTGACATACTATGTATTGGAAGATACAATTTTTTTCTGGCACATGTAGTATGGATTTGGGAATGCACCCTTTGATATGAACAGTTTTCATAGTTCATATAAATTAAATAAATAAAATCAAATTCTAAAAATACTTAATGGATGCTTTGAGCACCACAGATGTATCTTTTAACTGTGAATTTACTACCAATGTTTTGGGGATGTGGTAAAAATCTCACCAGCAAAATACTGAAAACTTTAAACTTAATTACCATATTTTCATTAATTGATGTACCCATCAATCTTGGCGTATATTACAATTACAAAGTATACAAAAGTACATTAATAATACTGCTGCTTATCAGTGGGTCAGTCATACGGAAAATACACTTGACATTAAATTCTTCTTAGTATACTGGACAGATGCACCATCTGTATGGCATTTAACGTATTATCATGCTGCTGTGAAGGTCTCACCTTGCCAGTGAGCCTGTGGATTTCAGTTCGATAAAATATCAGGTTCTTCCTCATGAACTCGTAACTGCAAGAGAGAGGGTGATGGATTATTTTTTTCCTTTATAGGGGTAACAGCACTCAAATAGATCCAGTGAAAAGGGCTGGGTCTGCAGCTAGGCTTGTAACATATCCAAGACTAACTGTTTTCAGAGGTCAGTACATCCTTTAAACCAAACCACTGCAGCTTTTCTTGTCCAATATTACGTCTTAATACAGCACATCATGGCAATGCTAAAACTACAAATGCATGTTGCATCCAGAAAACACACAAGAGGCTTTGGCTGTGTGCTGAACTTCTACCAATCAGATGGACCCAGCTTCTTAAGTGCAGCAGCAACAGTGCAATAATAAACATAAACAAGAACATGAAGCTCTAAGGTCATCCGCTGTTTGGGAGCATTATGGTTTTACCAGTAACTTTAACAAAGGACAAGGTCAAGAATTGTCAGAACTGCTGAAAAGTGTTCAACAAATCACATTGTGTTTCAGAGAACAGCAGCGTCATTCATTTTCATTTACTGACTAGTCCCAGCCTAGCCAGGCAAGCATGAACATGAAGTGATGAAGCCTCTTGGATGAGAGGTGAAACGTCTTCGGAGACATACAACAGAGTCCGGTTGCATTCAATTCAATTTCCTTGAGATATTTACTTCGACATTTACTGGAGACTAAAACATATTGATACACAAGTTGCTCTCACTGCCAAAATCACAGCCAACACCAGAGCTATGTTTTCCACTGTAGACATGTGACCATATTCTTTTGCTCTGTTACAATGTTCAATTACATGACCATAGTTTTGTATTAATGTTGGAATAACACATGAATTTGTTCTATTATATTTGTCAATGACCATACACAATCTGTATGTATACATGTATGAATGTCTTATGCTCCACTGTTCATTTTTAACATATTGATAAACAGAAGGAAAGAAAATTATCTTTTTAATTTCATCTTGTTAATATTTTGTTTTGCATTGTTTGGGGAGCCTAAAAATTTAAGAATTTTATTACCAGTGATGTTAATTGTTGTGTAATGACAATAACTTCTTGAAATCTTGAAAACACACAACTATGTCCATAACATTTAAAAAATGTTGACAAATTATAAGTTACCAAACCTTAAAGTGATTCTAAAACTGAACTGTGTTATCATCAGCCATTTAATGGGGAAATGATCATATCTTTACTGAATAATTGACTGAAATGACTTGCTGTGTATTGTAATAAGAAAAGTCAGTCCTACCTGGCCTTGATGATGGCATCTACCCACTCTCCACACTGTTCCTCAGAGTCACACTCAAACAGATACTTCCTCTCTGCTTCATCCAGAAAAGCTAAAAAGAGAGAGGCATATAATTATTCAGAAACACACAATAAGTAAACAAATACACAGACGGTTACAGTTCTTGTAGTTATAAGACTACAGTTATATGGACTTTGGGACATTTCTCTATGCAGTTTGAATCGCATCAACATAAACATATGAGCTCACTCATCTCTGATTTAAACGACTGTTCGGGGAGAGAGAAATGGTGAGTTATTAATGTGAGTGTGAAATGCAACTCACCAATTGAGAAGGTCTGGCTGTCCTCCCTCTCCACCCGACACTGCTCCAGCAGCAATGCGCCAATTGGCTGAAAAAACAATAACAAACAGTAAGTTAATTTCAGTGGTGGAATATAATTAAGTAAAATTTACTCAAGTTCTGTACTTGAGTACAAATTTGAGGTACCTGTACTGCCTTTTATTTCCATGCCTCTTTCTAGTTCACAACACCTCTGGGGGAAACACTGTACTTTTTACCTCACTGAATTTAAATGACAGCTTGATTACTTTATATATTTCCATTTTTATGCATAAAACAAAAAGTTCATAAAATATGATGTTATAGGATAAATCATAATAAATACAGATGAATGCTGATTAATCAGTTTCTAAATTATTTGCCAACTATTAGGGTCTGAATTCATGCTAGTCTATCATTCTATCATGGATTTAGTTTCAGTTTCATTTCATATTAAAAACATTGTAACATTTGGCTAATAGTGGCAGCATCTGACTCAACTGTCAGAATAAATCAATCAGTTTGATTTAAAAAAAAAACTTAAGCGCCAGTCTGATACAGAAGAGTTAAAAAATGCTCGCCACTCAACTACAAAGGCAAAATCCTGCTTATACGCTGATGTATCAATAACCATAATCTGATGTCACAGAGGACATTTTTCTGTCTACTTTTACTTTCAGCAAGTGGATTTTCCTGATCTTACTCCCACACCTGAGTGCTTTGACTTGTAACAGAATATATTTTTCCAGTGTTGTATTTTCTTCTTCTTTTTTTTTTACAAGGAATGTGCGTACTTCTTCAGCAGCACTCGACACATTGCTGTCCTTTATGAGCAGCTGTTTCACAATAAGAGCATGACTGACAGGTGCTCTGATGTCGATTCAACTGACCTCCTCTTCATCTGTCCGGAAATAAAACAGGAAGTTGACGACGAGCTTCACAAGCCTCTTCTTTACAACTGCACGACAACAAAACAAAAAAGGGTATTAAACTGTACAGCACAGACATACAGTCCCGACGTGTCACTCTGAGTCTCTGTGATGACCCTGTCATTAGTTGCTGACCGCACCACATTTAGTGCTGTGGTGGTGCAGCTGACGTTTTGGGTGTGTAGTATTAAAGTGTTACCGTCTCCTTTCTTCGGTCCTCTCATCCCCAGTTCGGCTGCTCTCTCTGCAGGCTGCCGGCTCAGAGACACCAGCTCCTTCTCGTTGAAACGCATCCCGCTCCTGACGCAGTAACACTCACGGGCTGGAGTCACAGGAGCACTTTCACTCCGGTTCTGACATCACCGCCGACCAAAAACACGAACAATGGAGGAAGGTGACGACGGCAACAGTGTGTGTGAGCTGACTGGGTGTTATTATTTGCGGCTCCGCAGCTGTGACGGACTGGGTTTGGACATTTCTACGCTCAAGGCAACATAAAAAAAACGACGGACTGCTTCGTCTTCACTCACTCACACTGACCACACACACCTTACTGGTTATAGTACGGCAGCCGCTGAGGGTCAAACCAGGCGACGAGCCCGGTGGATGAGGAAGTGCTCAGCCCTTTTACTTCAGTAAAAGTGCCACAACGACTCTTGGAATGCTCAGATACTTGACGAGCTGTTATTGGGCTCTATTGATGATTAACGTATGTAACGTTTCGGATACGAAGTAGTCTTTGACAAACGATAGTCCATCATGGTTTTATAATCCCTGTTCAAGAGGAGGCGGTGATGCGCCGGAAGATGACAACACTTAACCAGCGAAGAAGAAAAAAACCGCTTGAGCATGCGCACTACATGTGAACGTTTGCATGAACGTCGTGTAGCCGGTGAGTGTTTTGTACAACTGAAAATTCTTTATTACATGTTTTTAAGTATCGTTATAGATTTGTTCTGTAAATAGCCCGTTTATAGTAGTGTATACAGAATAAGTTGTGGTTTAATTGTTATTTGATTGGCTATATTTGTTAAAAAACATTCATTCATAGCGACCAATACCGTTAGCTTAGCATTAGCATAGTCCTTAATGGCTTCACTGTTTGGCTAACATGTTGCAGCTAATCGGAGTTTGTAGAATTCATTCATCAGCACGTCTATGTTGTAGCGTGATGAAACGGCTCCAACAAACTGTTATTACTAAACATTTGACTACATAACTACTGTTTCTGATTTAGTGTATTGCATTATGGGTTGGTTAGAGCGAAATTGAGGAAGTTCGAAGAGTCTATAATAGTATTGCATTGTTTATATAACACGTGAAAAGCAGACTAGCTACAGAAATCTGACCACATTGTGCCGCATGAATTTATTTTCAACATTTATTCACAAATTAAAGTTAAACTTTAGAGATATGCGCGCATAAGTCATTAACTTAACTTAAATTCAATTCATAGTAGTATTTGCGCTATAAAGCAGATCAGCAATACAGCAAATGCATAAGCTAATTTACTAGTTGGTTAGTCTTTACTGATAAATGTTACTGTTGTGTTACAATCCCAGCATACACAGTACAATGATAACAGCATATATTGTTCATTTATGGTTAAGGTGACAGTCTTTATTTTTTCTCTGATAATCAGGAAGGATCTACTTTGAGCACCTGGTCTGACTAAGAAAACACGTGTGAGCATCGGCTTTATTGAGCCCGTCTCGCAAAGATGGATTTCCAGCATCGAGCCGGAGGGAAGACGGGGAGTGGTGGGGTCGCATCTGCCTCTGAGAGTAACCGTGACAGGCGGGAGCGGTTACGTCAGCTGGCTTTGGAGACCATTGACATCAACAAAGACCCGTACTTTATGAAGAATCATTTAGGATCATACGAGTGCAAACTTTGCCTGACACTTCATAACAATGAGGTGAGGAGGCACATTATGAAACTCACTACAATAATGTCACCAGAGTTTGTGTTACTTGTTATCTGAGTGTTTTGTTTGAAACGAAAAAGACAAAGTGCTGTCTTCTGCATTACAGGGCAGCTACTTGGCTCACACACAAGGAAAGAAACATCAGACCAACTTGTAAGTCCACATCTCGACTGGAATTACAGCTATATGTTTATTTTTATTTTTATTAATGTTGTGTTTACTGTAACACATTCATTTTATCTCACCTTTTCATTCAATAAATTAATCAAGACTGACCACATTTTTGGTGTATCATGAACTGATATCCTGAACTGACAGAGCAACAACATTGTGTTGATGAGGTAAAACTATATATTTTGTTTGTTTCAGAGCACGGAGAGCAGCCAAGGAAGCAAAAGAAGCTCCTGCTCAGCCAGCTCCAGCAAAAGTGAAGGTTGAGGTCAAGAAGTTTGTCAAAATTGGTCGTCCAGGGTACAAAGGTAAGATGGCTGCATCAGTCCAGTGGTTATTTGGCTTATACAGATGAAGGTTTCACTGTGAGTGTATTTTGATTCACTGTCATGTCTATTTTTTCATCCTTATAGTAACCAAACAGAGGGACCCAGAGACGGGACAGCAGTCCTTACTTTTCCAAGTTAGTATGTTATTTGGAACTCCCAATGCGAAACCCATAGATTTTTAGGAGTTTTTTGTTTGTTTTGGGAGGTTTGCCAAAGCGATTACTTTGTTTTTTCTTAGTCTCAAGCTATATGTAATACTCAACTGTCAACACAAAAGCTCTAATTGTTTGTGTTTTGGCTTGTCATTTTAATGAAAGAGCTTGGAACTTGACAAATGTGGTCGTACTGGCCAACTTAAGTAATCGGCTGTATAATAAAATTGTCACAAACATAAAGCATCTCACTGTGCTTCAACCTATATATTTGATTCTGGCAGCAGTAATGAATATTGTTTATGGCTGTAGAGGCCCCCTTGTCAAAGACAAATCTATAAGCCACTTTCTTCTTCTTTGTCTTTGTTCTTCTTTGTTCATCAGATTGACTACCCAGAGATTGCTGAAGGAATTGGTCCCAGGCATCGTTTCATGTCTGCTTACGAACAGCGCATCGAGCCCCCTGATCGTCGCTGGCAGTACCTGCTTCTGGCTGCTGAGCCATATGAGACTATTGCCTTCAAGGTGAGTGTACGCGACATCTCTTGTTGTGTTTGTATTTCCTTTAGCTGTGACCTAAAATCAAGCTCTTTGACTCTTTTAGGTCCCCAGTAGAGAAATTGACAAAGCTGAAAACCGTTTCTGGACCCACTGGAACAGAGAAACTAAACAGGTACTGAGGGGTTTATTATTATTTCTCACCACAATTCAACCCTGGGTTTTAAATTTTTGAATTGGAAATAGTTAACCCTTTTTTGGGTTATTGTTTCTCCACAGTTCTTCCTACAGTTTCACTTCAAAATGGAGAAAGCTGTTTCTCAGTCCAGCGGTCCAGCACCTCCTGCAGGTGTGAAGCGCCCCCCTCCTCTCATGAGTGGCGTCGGACCTCGGCCACCAAACGACTCTCTGCCTCCTCCCCCACCAGGAGGGATGCCCCCCCTCCCACCTGGTGCCCCGGGTGCTCCCCATATGCCCCCTCAGATGCCCATGCCCCCCATGCCTATGAGGCCGCCTCCTCCAGAGGGCCTTACAATATCTAATAATTGATCCCACCCGTCAGTGTATGATGATTGATTTCTCTATTGGTGTGCTGTAACATTGTCCTGCCTGTCAAGAGTGTCCATCTCCCTTTTTTATATATAACTGTGCAGGGCAGCCCATACAACCACACTTGTTTTGTATGAATGCTTAGGTTCTGGATGTGGAGCTGTGATTGAAAATAGCTCATCTTTTAAGAAGCTGTTTTTGTAATTAAACTCTGTGGAGAAAAACATATGTGTCTCAAAGTCTGCTTTTAGAATGATATCTTAGTGAGAGATTTTATGGATGTATCCTACAATTGTATGATTAAGAATCTCCTATCAAACGGCATAACAGGCAAAGTTGAGCAGGTTATTAAACGTTGTAGATCTTTCAAAATTAAAAGGAATCAAAAGAATACATGGATATCAAATGGAAATGAGGCAATCGGCACAATCAATTCAATGACATTTCAGATGTCTTTATGGGTCTCTCAAAGCTTCATTACACAAAAGTTGCTATTTTTGAGTCAGGATATTTCAAAATATTTGAAAGCTAAAATCTTTCACTGAATTTGATACTTTTTAATGAATTTCAGTGCAGGTGAAGGTTGTTAAGAAGTTGAATTTGCCACCTCAGCTGAAATCAGCTCATCCCTTCTGAGTCTTTTTCTTCTTTTTCTGTTCTTCCAACTTCTTATTCTTTGTGGGCTGTGCTTCATCATCTCCTTCATCCTCATCTTCATTATCCACAGGTTCTTCAGGTTCCTCTATTTGATCTTTCTCTTTCTTTGCTTTGATTTCTTCATCTCTTGCTTTCTTGTCCTTCCTGTCCTTTATTTTCCCACTTTTTTGCTTCATGAGTTTTTTGTCTAGTAGTGGTCTGTTTCTGAGCCTGCTTGAAGTTTGCCCTGTTGCTCCTCTCTTTGACTTTTTTCTTTTGACTTCTCCATCAGCATCTTCACCATCATCATCCTCATCCTCTTCACCATCCAGGTCTGGCAGCCACCAAAACATGACATCCCATAGAGATGTCTCCGGCTGTAGAGGGGGAAGAATGCACATGTTCGTCTGTTTTTATAATGAAGGTGATAAAAGAGTCAACTAAAAGTAGCCAATCACAAAAGTTTCTTTACCTCGGGTGGTGGTCCTCTGCGCCGTAATGTGCTTGACTGTCTCACTGTCAGTCCAATGTCTTCCTCCTCCTCTGCTGTCCTCTGGCCGCGGAGAGTTTCTGTGTTTTGAAAAGAAATCACTCAGCCAAAGCAGGCATGTAATTTTGTATCTTTGTTCCCACCTTTGCTTGTCCATTTACTGACCATTCAGCCTCTGAAAACCTGAGGTGAGCACCAGGATGGTAATGGCCACAAACAGACAGCGGTTGAGGGTGACATTTTCCCATGGTGTTTCAATCTGGGTCAAGTTTTGGATGGACAGGGCTCTGTGCAAAGTTGCTGAAGACAATACAAATATTAGTAATGTAAGTACATTAACATTAACACCAGCATTGAGGGGGAAATGGGAATGACTCACTCGTTCTGGGGAGGCTGGGCTCCCTGGGTAAAGTCTTGGGCTCTGCTCTTGGTTGCTGTTGGACTGGAGCCATTTCCTGCTGGATGACAACATGTTGATTAGAGAAAAAGATACATCAGTGATATGAACACGGTTAAAAAATGTTTATGTTGGTGGTTTTCCAACTAACCTCTCTTACTCTCCTTGTGGTATACATTTCTGAAAAAGACAGATGGAGACTTGTCAAAAAACATAAACAACAACTGAAAGCCCTACTAGGCACTCAATCTGGTATTTATGTTTGCTCATTCATTTAAAAAAAAAAAACTTGTTTATTGAGCTTTTTTAAAAACACACACAAACATACAGAAACAGTCAAAACAGAGTCCCCATCCCAGGATGTATATAAATAAATACATAAATAAATAATTTGAAAAAATAAAATAAAAAGATGAGTAAATATAAGATAACATGTGTTAATTATGTTATTTTAAAAAAAGACATATATTTGCATTTAAAAAATGCATAGTGCATACAGGGTAAATTAGGTGGGTTTTCACCTGAGGACAATGAAGCCAGTGGTTATACTAGTTAGACTGAATTTCTATTCTACATATCTCAAAAAAGGTCGCCAAATCTTATAAAAACAGTTGAACCTCTAAGTGTATGTTGTTAATTGTTGTTATTGTTGTTAATTTCATATATAGATACTAGATAATGAATTGTTGGTCATCAGATGCTTGGTTTTATTAACCTCTTTAATTCTCTCTCTTTAAAATTTTTACTACAGACTCCATGAGGCCATGCAGTGATTAGAGCTTCTCCTGAGAAACGCATAAATATTCGTCCCACATTTTCTGACAATCCAACCAATAGCTGTTAAAATACAAATGTAAACCTCTTAGTGGCATTTCTTCCGACAGACCAAAGTCAATCAATCGGTAGGTTTCATCCTGCGGGACGATAAAGGACTGTACAAAGTCATTTCAGTCTGCACGTAACTGCTGGCAAATAAAGATACATTCTCCACATGGTCTTGTGGCCGGGTGCATTATCACGTTGTTGCCTTTGACCAGGAGTCGTATTTCAGTGGCTTCCTGTGCTTCTGCTCCCATGTATTTATAGAGTTGTACAATATATGTAGAATGGATGATGACTTTTGTGCGCTGGCATTACAAATTTTGTGTGTCTGTATGTCTGTGTGTGTGTGTGTGTGTGTGTGTGTGTGTGTGTGTGTGTGTGTGTCGCCACCTGGTCTGCGGATCTGTCGAACAGGCTTCTGTGGAGGAGGATCTGCTCTTGGTGGCCCTAACTCCTCCTCAAATGTCTCATAGCTTTCTTCCATCCCTTCCCTGAGATAGAGAGAGAGAAAGAGATAGATAGATAGAGAGAGAGAGAGAGACGAAGATGGAAGAACAGAGTGAATTTTAAAATGATTTAGCATATCTAAATGTGTTACACAAATCTTATGAACCTAGCTGTTGTCTAAGGACAGTTTAGCTTATAGACGTTTGGTATTTCTGGAACCGCTTTTCTTGCCAGCTGTTATCTTCCAGAAACAAGCGCATTCGAGGGATCACAATGACACTGCAGCTGTTCTTATCAGTATTCTTGACATTGTACAATGAGGAAAAGTTATTTCCTTTGTCTCATCAACATGTCATTTCGGCTGCGCGGATGATACGAGTAAAAGGTCAAACTCAACTTTAGGAATAAAACTGAAGCAGTTTCCTGACCTTCACATTTACAGATGAATGCTGTGAGGCCCTTATGTCTTACATGACATTTCTACACGGACATCGAGCTAATGTCCTAGCAGCCCTATAAATAGATGAAGCAATGCCACTGGAGGGACAGATGGATACACACCACGTATAAATACATGAAAAGAAAAGGGCTGATGTTACCATTATACGCCTGGCTCGCCTCTCTCGCCATGAAGCCTAACCTTTGACCCCGATTGAAATGAGGACCTACCTGCCTCGACATTTGGGGTCCCCTGGGCAGCGTCGCAGGAACCTTTGTCACAGAGCCTGTTGTTCCTCTGCGGAGATGGCAGCAGAGCCTGAACTGTCTGACAGCCAAGCACAGGTGCTGAAGAAAGAAAAAAGAAAAAAGAATTGAGTGTCAGTCAGAGGCATTGACATTAACATGCTCCATACAGCTGTCTAATCCCAGGAGAGTGCTGAGAGGGGAAGGAGCAGGCCAGAGGTTACACTGCATTTGTAAAACGCTGAGACATGTAGGAAAAATCTTTTAAGTGGAATATTTTCTGGTATAAAAAGGAATTACAAATCATCAGTCCCCCAGATTCTGAGCAACAAGAGCAACACCCTTATGAATATTTCCTGTTAAAAAGATATTTGTGCTTTGATAACAAATAGATAGGAAACTAATGTGTGTGGTAAATTATTTATTATTTTATTTTTAAATTCTTTGTCATTAGCTGAATATTTGTTTATTGCCAGTATTTCATGGATGCTCTTTCAGTTATTTCACCAGCAGATAGCGCCACTGTACTTAGGACCTTGCGTTTCAGTCTGTTGCCTGTCAGATAGACTGGCTGTCAGGCAGATTAACAGGATGGCTGACACATTTCCCTTTTATGAGCTGACCGTCATCTGCACCATCTATATCACAGCACTTCAGGCATGTGACCATTTCATTTGTCATTTCTCTTTATCAAATTATATTCTTTATGTTCCCTTAGTGCATCTTTCTTCAGCAATCTTGTCAACAGAATGAGTCGAGTGGACGCTGGCATCCTTTCTGTGAGTGTGTGTGTGTGTGTGTGTGTGTGTGTGTGTGTGTGTGTGTGTGCGTGTGTATATATATGTGTGTATATGTGTGTTAGGAAGCTGTCAGACAATTTCACCTCTTCACATGATGTGGAGGCTGCTAACAAGAAGCAGTGGAAACAGATGTAAAGATGATTGGGTTATATCAGGGTGAGGTGGTTCCAGGCCACCTTTTTGTCGGAGGGGAGAGGAAGTGTTGGTAAACAGACTCATGACTCATACCTTTGCTGGGATTCTGCCCAATTCCAGCTGAATCACACATTGCTATATCTATCAGTAATCACTTTGAAATGGACATAAGCTCTTTAATATTTGCCGTGGGTAGACTTCGCCCAGAGGAGGCTGGGCTCTCAAATGATGCCCGGAGCTGCATCATGTGACAGAACCGATCTCTGTCAGTCATGGTGATTAAAAAAAAAAACACCTCTAAAAATCAAATTTAAAAGATGTCAAACAGCTTCTCCTGTAAGTCATCACCATCTTTGGCTATTTTTCTCTCATCAAAGTGGTGTTCTTGTATATTATCAGTCAAACAGTCATTTGTAAATCACCAGAGTACAGTAACATTATTCTCATCTAATTCGTATTTAACTCTGCTGGGTCTCGATGGATGGAAATGTTGAGCCGCCCACCACTTTGGTCCAGACAGAAATATCTCAATTAATGGATAGATTAGCAACAAATTTGGGTCACATATTAATGGCCCCTTTGTTTTACCGTGACAAGCGGTGATCCTCTCTGGTGCCATTAAGATCAAAATTTAAATTTGTCCAACACTTAAGTTCATGACGACAACATGTAATTTAGCCATTTAGTGCTTATTAGTAAACCATTAGCAAAAAGGTGTAAGGTGAAAATCACCTGATCTGCCTGGTAGGAAGAGCCTCATAAAGCTGCTGTGTGACTGTAGATTCTTAATTTTGGTTAACAATATTATTCACTATCAATGAATAAATGATCATAAGATATTATATAATATTATATTACCCACCACCCTTTTAACCCCTTTTAACAAACATTATTTCACCTCAAATGTAAAGAAGTAAAATTAGCAAAATTACTGCCAGTTATATTGTATATTATCTACTGAGTTATACATTTTATTTTAGGTCTTTTTTATATTAATTTAGTTTATTGTGTCCTTGTGGGTTTTTTTCTTTGTAAATATTTATGTTCTAGAAAGCCTGTGAATTAAGTTTCTCATTTGCAGCGACCTTCAGTTGACGTTTTTATTATTTTCATAGTGTGGACAATACATTATGCACATGTGTGTTCTGTCATATACAGATGTGAAAATTACAGTGGCATCATGTGTTCATTATTATCCTTTATTAAGAGCTCATCTGCCATCAACCAATTGTACATTCTCAACCCACTGATTTGTCAGAGTTTATTAGTCCCAAGGATACGGCCTCACTACTACTTAGAGTGCCTCATCTGTGTGAACAGTCCTGATTGAAAAGCTCATTCGAGTTGGATGAATTAATGAATGTGACTCAAGTCTTCCAGTATCACACTGAGCCTGCAGATTGGCAGATTTCATCCTAATTTCATTTTAAACTCAACTCTTTCTATCTATCTTTAATTCAGTCAAGCTGAAAAAGTTAAACTTGTTCAGGAACAAGTTTGGTCCAAAGTCTTAAAGAGTGTTTCAAGGGCGACACAAGCCCCCTGTGGACACATCGTGCCCAATAAGGTGAGCAAACATTGCTCGCGGACATCTACGTTCCAAATTCAGGAGACCCAAGCTGGGTGAGGCTTTTTGTCCCCCTTTTGTACTTACATAATGGGGACTGTACTCAGAGGACACACTGACTGTCCAACACCCAGTGGGAGCCGCTCGATGCCCTCCCTCACGCAGGAGTATGGTGGAGCGTGAAACAACATTAGCTGTGTAGTCTGTCTGCAGCTCACTGGGTTGAATGACTTACGGGGACTTGAATTAATATTGGATTTAATTATTGTGCTTTAATTTGCTGTCACTGCAAAGGAATCGTGGTAGCTTCATGTTTCTTCATGAAGTTACCACTGAGAGGTGACGTGTTGACCTGAGGCTTTGACTTGAGTCAGACTTAAGGCCTCAGTAGGCTTCAAACTAAATGTTTGTGTCAAAATCTTCTGCTTTTTTTCACCCTTTCCAACATCAAGATTGGGGGTCCTGCATCCAACTATTTTTCTAGCTATCCAATATTTATAATCTGACAGTTTTGCCCATTTAATACATCATTCTTTTGTGTGTGCAGAAGTTAAAAAGAGTGCAGGAATTTGAACTTCTCAAGCTCACATTTTCCATCATAAACCATCCAGTTCTGTCCATTTTTCACGTGTATAAACACCATGAACACTTTTGAGGGGTAGACACACATGGCATCTAACCCCTCGCCATAACAGAGGACATTCTGTCTCACTTTGGAGTGTGGCTAATTGGATAATATTCAGTTCTTACAAACTAGTTCAGCTTGTGTCCGTTATGCAGCTATATAGAAAGAGCATTAACACATAAGCATTTGAGTTCATCCTTGATCTTGCTGGGTTTGACAGAACAGTGAGAATTCAAGGTCTACATAAGAGCGTTTTCTCTGGCTCTCAATTGTATTACAAGGTCTTCACCAGCTGATGAGTTTTATCCTTTGTCATGCAGATAAGTCTGTTCACATGCAGGCTTAGTAGCTGTTCTGATTTTATTCATTTCTCTTTAACTCTTCTCATCATGTTGGCCTTTAATCTAAGTTTTAAAATTTGATTCTTGACCTTCATAAGGATGCCAAGCTACCTCACAGAAACAGAAACATTTATCTACTCTTGTTCTTTCTTTTTTTTTCCAGATTTTTAGCTAAACTCCTCTATTCAAATCTTGCTGGAGTGTCGTGCTTTACTGAATTATTTGGAGCAGCGTAAGCACTTCTAAATAAAATTATCAAAGCTAGTATGTTGAATATTCAAATGAAAAATACAGAAAACAATTTACTTACGTAGTGTTTATCGTGACTGATGCATTGGCCTTGTGTGTGAGTGTTGAGATGCTAAATCGTAGTTTCCTTACACACTGACAAGTGTCTTTGTGCTCTGTGTGCTGCTGACTCACCAGTACAGCTCCCCTCAGAGACTTTATACTGAATGTATAGAATAAAGTAAATCCATTTTTATCTTTTAGGTCTCATCTTTACTTATTTTGGACTTTCTATTGCTTCATTATCTTTATCTCTAGATGCCATTTTATATAGAACTAAGGCATTTAAAAGATTTATTATCATGGACAAAACGAACAGCTGCCATCCTGAATGTCGGTAAGTGGGACTGAACTAGCAACCCTCATTTACCAGACAGACTCACAGGACAACTTACCCGCCTTCCAGCAAAGATATCTGCCTGCGTGTTAAACATCCTCGCTCTTAGATGTGCTGACAGTGTAAAACCTGTGTCAGAAGAGGAATGACACTGAATCCACAAGGATTCAGTCGTATATCTCAGAGCTGCTCGCCTTTCACTTTGAATCTCAAACCAAAGCCTTCATGTTCTCTTGGAGCCGCTGTGGGACTTGTGTGTTTCCCTGTATCTCTTCAGGCAGCTCGCTCAGCCTTTGATCTTTGGGAGACCACAACATGTATCTGACCGGATCATGAGTGCAAGCACTGCTGAGTTCACGGGAGAGAGCGCTGCTGTAAATCCGGGCCATGCCCTCAAGCAGATAAATGTTCAAATGTCCAAACAATGTGATTATCTGTCCCTCATTTTGCTCTCGTGAGACGGGGGGCAGCAGAAGTGTAACATCCAGAGAGATTTGTTTGAGAAAGGAGCAGGACTGAGACACTAACCCAGAGGAATGCTGGGACATGCTGCATGTGTATAACCCCTGGTGCAGGAAATGGGATGATCTGAGGAGAAGAGCAGGTGAAATATTTTCATCATTTCCAGGTTAGGTCTTTCCTCCCTTTTTTCTCAAAATAAAAGCGTTGTTTCATCATTATGGGATGAGCGCACGGGAGATCAGGGAAAGATGAGAAAGCTGAGAAGCAAAGAAGAGTAATTGGTTAGAGGTACTGAATTTCTTAAAAGGCAAAGGAAATCCAGTTGGTAATGTTTGATCAGGAATATTAAATTCAACTTTATCAGCTCCCTGCTGCAGAGCCTATTGTCTGTTTTTATGTAACTTTGATGCCAAAGTCTTATGACACTGATATCTTTTTACTGTAGCCTGTGAAACATTATCTTCCCTTCTCTCTGATTTTTTTGTCTCCATCATAACGTTTGCTCCCAATTTTCTGCTTTTAAATCTAGTTTAACACTTAATCTTTCCTGTTTTTTTCCTGAGACAAACATGACCAACCTTCAGGTTCTTGTTAGAGAAATGAACCGCTTTGCTTTCATAGTCAAACACCTGAGAGTTGCATGGCCTCAATATGTGGACTTTCCTCCCCCTATCCTCCCTCCCTGCACCTCGCTGTCTCTCATTGTGTCTGTAGGCCATTTTATTGATAGGGTAATTTGCCCTGAGATTGTACTGCGGTCTCCTGGGTGCTATGTGTATTAATTACCATCTATTCATCTGAGGCTGTTCAGCCTTTTGGCGTGCTCCAGAGCCGTGGTTCCAGGCCAATGCTTCACAGCTTCTGTCACAGCCCTAATGCTCCGGCAGAAGCTTGTGTGCCTGTGGGAGAGAAGTAATGTGAAACCTCATGCACCGAGGAAGAGTGTGATTTATTATTGCCGCTGCTAAGCCGAGGTCATGCTGGAGATTGATTTGGAAGAGTCACAGCACACATGCAAGTCTGGACACGGACAATTTTGAACTTTGATCACATGATATCTTTGACTTTTCGTCCTCACCAAAGTCTTTATTTCCCCCGTCTCCCAAAGAATGTTAGTTGTACTCATGCGGGCCAGTAAACAATAAGTCATTCCAGTGTCTTACACTCGTTATATATTTGTGAAATCAATTTGTGAATTCAATTTCTAATCAATTTCTGATCATTTGGACACTGTGAGACAACGGATGGAGAAAGAAGTGAAAAAGAGAAAGGGCAGATTTTTTTGTTTGGAAAAAACTGATGAATAATAAACACACACGTATGAAAGAGGAGGTGGGGTGGTTCAAACTAGTTGGTGTTAATTGTGTTATCTGTTGATGTAAGCAGTGATAAAGAAGCAATTAGCATTCTGATTCCCCTCCATTGCCTCCTTTCCTCTGTCAGATAAAGCCACACATGGATGATAAACATCAACGTAGCCTCTCCTACGTTCAGTAGAGATGCACCTTCAGTTGGACATCAAACAGCAGCACTGTTACATCTCTCTCTTGCAGAATTCAAGCTCAGTTTCGTCATGCTCGAAAAAAAAGTTGCCTTGCCTTTGCTATCCTCCTCTCATATGACGGCTGTTAAGTGGAATGACAGCTGCACGACAACATCGTAAACCCTCTTCTTACTCATCCATCAGCCCTCTTCTCTGCCAAATCAAGGAGCCTACATGCACTTAGTTCCCCTCTGCCCGTCTGAGCCATCAGTTGCAATGTTCAACCTGTACATTAGGAACATAATCTTCAGAGACTTTATTAGTAAGATTTTGAAATGGGAGGAGGACAGCTGTGACAAAATACCATGCACAAGTGGCACTCTCGTGGTTTGACTTAAAATACTGTCCAAATAAAAATGCATTCAAGTAAATGTGAAAAGTAGATTGTGTGAAATAAATATTTTGGACTAGTAATATGTTATCCCAGTTGTCAAGGAACTTGCAGATGTTAAGATTCACTGTTCCTTCTTTCTTTGAAGTGATTAAAAATGTAATTTTGAAAAAATACATTGTTTCTAGGAACTGGGTGAATTCTATTTGTTGAAGGTCATGTAATATGATTGAAAGCTCCACAACAGCTTAATGAACTTCTTATATTTCGCTTTCAAAAAATAATGTTAAAAGACAGTAAACTGCCAAGAGAGTGTGCATTGTCCGTAGATGTTCAATTCAACATGAACAGCCAAACATATGCAGACTTTTAATATTAAAGTTAATTATCACAGATGAGATGTGCAGAGATTTTTGTGATTAAGTAAACCTACAAGTCATCACCAAGACACATACAACAAATGTTTAGTTTTATTGCACAAGAACATCTAGCTTAAATAAAGAAATGAATGAATAAAAGAAGAAAACTCACATATTAAGTCACACTGAAAAGGCAACTATGTAACACATGTTACTCCTTTTAAAACAACAACTTCTGTAATGGATGTGCTTTTGGAGAGAAAAAAGGATTTGTACAAAAGGTGTAAGAGACACAAGCCCGTCCTGTTGTCATCTTCTACTCTGATTAAATATCACATCTGCTGCAACTATGTTTGTGATCTCTGTTATAACCAATTTTGGAACTAACATCACTGCCATTTTCTTTTCTTTTCCCTGAGATATTTTACCCTCCATGGCCCTTGATTGCCTCTTTCCCTCTGCCATGTTTGTGTGTGAGCAGTCTTTCAGCCGGCCCCTGGTTGTCAACTGATTGTAGATAATTACAGCTATTTGACTGCAGCTTTCACAGCCAGCCCTTTCTGGAAGCACTTACAGAGGGAGAACATGCCAAACGGAGGCCCTTAACTGCTTCTGCAGATAACTACACAGACACAAAAGCAGAGTGAATATGATAAAAAATCACATATCTGACCGTTGCTTGTGCACATAAAGCTTTCCTGTATGCAACCTATGAAAATCTTTATATCCAAGAAACAGACATTTCCACCAATCTGTTATTTGAAGAACTAAAATGCAGGAAGAGCATTGCAAAAACTGCAATTGTATTACCTTCCTAACCATGTTGTCCTGCAACTCAATTCTGCAACAAATTAGGGGGAAAAACTATTTTCCAGTTACATTTCTGCTAGAAAAGTAACTAAAATACCTACACTTAGGATGGATGTCTACAGTTTATACTGTACAATAAAATAACTTACAACTAGATATAATTTGGTGGCAGTTTCAGTAGAAATGGAGTTCCTCCTCTGTGTAGTCTTGTACAGACTGGCCCATTCTCTCACATATTATGAGGCTAATCCTGGTCTGAAGGACTGTAATTGTTCTCGAGCTGTCGTACATTAGCTACATGCCTCTCAGCCCAGTGCTATATCCAGAACAGTAGGAATGAGTCAGACTCTTTATGATGACAGCTCTCCCCGTCTTCCTCAGTCTCCCTCTCTTTTTCTCACTGCCTGCCTGACACTTTTTTTCTCTTCCCCTTCTTTTCTCATTGTCTTCTGCATCTTGTCCCCCCTCCCTCCCCTCGCCGTCTCCTGCTTACATAAGCTGCGTTGTGTACAGTGACAGCAGAGGCTTGAGGACTCATCACAGGCCTCACTCAACAGGAACCCCCCGTCTCTCAGTCTCTGTGTTTTGTGGGGAGCCATGACAGCTGCACACTTGACCGCAGGCAAAAGTGGATAATAGCAGGAGAGATCAAAGCAGAAAAAGACAACAGACACTCACAAGCACTTTCTCTCTCCATCTTTGTACATCTCTCCCCCCACATACGCTCCTTCTGTCTGACTCTCACTTGACATATATAAGGTACTTTTCTTTCAAAGTGGCCCTACAAGTTCAAAGCAATAACTTGTCTTTCAATGTTTTGTTTTTATTATATTCATAGATTGATATATTTGATTCTGGCAGACATTGTCCCCACGATGAAAGGAGTTGTCTGTTGGTGCTGAAGGAACAACTAAAAGGACCTCCAATCTCCTCTGTGAAGCTAAAATAGGGAGAAAAAAATCATACAATCCATTGTTGCATTACGTTACTAATAGTATCATATTGTACAGAAAAGACACAGACACTTACAAGTAACAGTAATGACCTCAGATGATAATGACCGAATGGAAGACAAAAGCTGTTTGTCCACAAAATCATTTTTAATTGTCAGATGGATCTGTTGGTATCCTGTTTTCTCAATTTTTCTGACATGTTACCCAGTGATAACACTTCTGCCCCCTGTTATTGTTTCATATGTACTCACTTATTCATTAATTTATTTAAGTATTAAAGAATACCTAAAGAAAAAGTTATTTCTAATTCCCACTAAACACACAGATGTTACCACCTTATTCCCTGACTTTAATAATGGGCTGTAATCTTAAGTGCTACCAAACTGACCATGTGCAGTGACTCTGCTTTCCTGATCTAAGAGGGTAGTTAATTTCATCATTGTTGGGCTACAAGTGAGAAGAACCTTAACCAAGATGAGCGACAGGAAGGACCATGGGGACTGCTGGGCTGCCAATTGTTTAGAGAAGGGCAATGGTTGGACTAATCATTCCTCCTGTCCATACTGGCAGAACGGACAGGATAAATCATTACAACAACCTCTAACTGCGTATGAGATTTCTTTTAAGACAAAATTAACAATTGCAGTTCTCTCCCACTGACACTATAATGCTATATGTTGTGTATTATCCTTATCAAAAATACAAATCAAAGTAATCAAAAAAAATATTGGTGCACCACCAGCCAGACTGATATTTAGTTGTTAAGCAACAGAGCTCTCACACTGTGACAGACTAACAAGAATACAAAATAGATGATTGTGTGTGAGCCCTGATAGGATGTTTTTCTCCTTCTTGCTGCTTCATCACTCGTCTCAGTTTGTATTTATGGGCTGTGAAATGAGGCGGTCAGAGGAAGATGCACGAGAATGATGGAGGGAAAGATGGCAGTAAGTACACCGTTATTGAACTGAACTGTGCCCCTGGTCTCCTTCAGGATTGTGCTATGAGGTAGAGCACACGCACACACACACACACACACACACACACACACACACACGCACACACGCACACACACTGACAAATGGGCAAGCCTGGCTTTTTGTTTATCT
>JAOXYL010000071.1:14313643-14327781 GCA_028564955.1 Terapon puta
GCCACTGACCCGTAGGATGACTCTCGGGGGGGGAACTGAAGACAGGTTGCATCAATCACACGGGCCAAGAGTTGGCCAGATGTGATGCAGTGACACACACACACAGAGACACTATGTACACTTTGAATATAACAAGGGTCTGAGCTAGTAGATGCTGATTTCTACATGTTCACAATAATAATGCTAACATATTAGTTATTAGACGGTAGCTATATTGCATGTTTCACATTGTAGTTTAGTGATAGAAAATGCATTTTGCTATAAATGTTTTGGCAAAAACATCCTCAGAGAACTATCACTGCATATAGCACAGTTAATAGCAAACCATCTGATAGCTGCCGAGATAATACACTTTGAATATCTAAAAAAAAAAACTACATTTCAACTTTGTTTGCATACCTTTCTCCCCGTCATGATGATAGCTGAGGCATGTGTGTCTGCCTGTGTGGAGGTGTCCCTGTGGTGTAGTAATGAATTAATTAATCACTTGTGCACCTGCTGGTTATTGCTTTTTCTTGTTACAAAGTGTTTGAGTAGGGAGACTGCATTTTCAGTTGTTCCGATTTGTCACAATATCACAGAGCTCAGAACGCATTTATGGAGTCAGGCGTGTTTTGACATAGCGGGTCCGACAGACTAACAGAAAAGTCTGGTTATCATCAAAATTAGTAGGGTTCATCAACTGGCCACCAGATATGTCTGTACATACTCTCACAGAAATCCATTTGATAGTTGTTGAGATATTTCAGTCAAGACCAACATGTATTATCACGAGCAATAAAAATCATCTTGCCAGTGCAGGGACGCAGATGCTAATTTTGTTTGAGTTTGTCTCATAAATAGCTCGTTATTTCAGAACATCTGTATAGTGATGTTTGTTTTTCAGATCCCTCTGCTTCTCTCCTGGGCTCTATTCCAAGGGGATGCTGAGGTTTGCTGCTCTGTTGTTGTGGTCATGGTGAGTTGTTGCTGGTTGACAGTGCGAGCCTGAGTTGCTGCTGAGAACTGGGTCAGTTTGTGCAGCAGTGTGCACAGCAGCCTCTCCGTGCCTGCGTTTTGTCTCCCAGTGAAAAGGAAAAAATTGTGCCAGATTTCAACCAGATCCTTCAGATACGGGATCTGTAAACAGAATGTTTTCCAGCCCTGTCAAAAAATGTGGGACTTATCCACCCTGAGGCTTTGTAGATGAGACACGATCTCTCCGGGTCTGACTGCAGTTTGTGTATGTGTGATCATGTGTGAAAATACGAGAGCATTGTGCATGTGTGCAAAGAATTTGTGTCTGCCATCATTTAAATTTAGCTTAAATCCCATTTCATCCTGTTTGATTCCATTGATGCCAACGCATTGAAACAGTCAGATATGATTAGGCGTTCAAGAGGCTGTTTTCCAAATCCAACTTGCTAGAAAGAGACTTGAGGCAAAGCCAGCAGCAAAGAGAGAGACCGGCAACTTTTGGCTCTTTTAACTGTGTGACTTGGCCTCTGAACACTGCCCATTAAGCACAAACCAACCCATATATTATTAATCTGTTTGGCTCTGCCTCTCTCCACTGCCAGCATCAGAGTGCATTTTAACATGATACTCCCTGATGATGGTGATGATGATATATTCACTCTCATTTCCACAAAAACAACCAAGCAAACAGTGAGGAGCTTAACATCTGGTTTCTGGTGAGCATTTCTAGCATGAGAAGGGACAAATCATCCTGTTTCAACACTCACAAGTTTAGCAACATTTTCCTTAAATATAAAAGTATTCACACCACTTCCTGCTAACGAGATGGACACTGAGTGGTGTTCCAGATCTAATGCCAGGTGCTCTTTGACTGTCTCTGAGTTGAAAACTGTGTGTGGGAGAGATGACAGGTTGCCTGAAGGAATGTTAAAGCTGGAGTGATTCATCTCATCTTCGTGCAGGAGGACCAAAACAATTTTTAATTCATACCCAGCAAAATGCCACGTCCTACGCATACATGCATCAGCACATACCTGATCAAACACATAATATGACTTGAGTACGCAGTGATTCAAACACCTATTTCTCCTCACATTTCATAGGCACGGTGTGCGTGGCTTCCAGGCATAACGTGATTGTGGAGGAGCACAGTCTGTGTTTATGCGTGGTGATAATAAATTCATTGTGTTTGTCAAAATGGAGCAGACGGTCTCAGTGCTGAGAGGAGAGCTGAGGAGATGCAACATGTATGAATTCAGCTGAAGCAAGAGGCTCCCTCGCACGACTTCCAGTGTCCCAGTTCTCCAAATGAAACCCTAGATGAATTAGTGAAAAGACAAATTATCTTAAATATCTTACATGGATCCGTGTTCCTGTAATGGGGTCTTGTCAGTTGTATTTTAATGCCGTGTCATGATATGTCTCAAATCTCCACAGTTTTCAGTTCAATATTACTTAAACTGCAGTAAGCATGGATAATTTACAGCTGGGTGGATGTAATTTTTATGAGCTTGGGAGATGATAGATGGTGGATTCTCTTGTATCATGTCTTTATTCATTCTTATCATTTTTTCTCTTCCTTCACTCTCTCTTTGCTATCATCCTGTTCCTGTCCTCCTTCTGTGTCTTCTTGCAGGTGTATGGTGCACTGACCCTGCCTGCGACAGGCGAGGAGTCAGAGGACCAGGGCCATGACTGCCTCTCCTGGCCCTGGTGGGCGTGCCTTAGTTTCATGGCCGAGGGTGTGGCAATGGGTCCTGGTTGCTTCTCTGGTTGCCATGATAACCTTGACACTGCCGGGACGTAGCCAGGCCTGTCCGCCACGGTGCGAGTGCTCGGCTCAGCTGAGGTCGGTGTCGTGCCAACGGCGGCGGCTCACCAACATCCCAGAGGGCATCCCCACGGAGACACAACTTCTGGACCTCAGCAGGAACCGGCTCCGCTGGGTGCAAGCAGGAGACCTGGCACCGTACCCCCGGCTGGAGGAAGTGGACCTCAGTGAGAACCTCATTGCCACATTAGAGCCCAATGCCTTTGCCACCCTCCAGAATCTTAAGGTGCTGAAATTAAGAGGGAACCAGCTGAAGTTAGTGCCCATGGGGGCCTTCGCCAAGCTGGGCAATCTGACCAGCCTAGATCTAAGTGAAAACAAGATGGTGATTTTATTAGACTACACCTTCCAGGATCTGAGGAATCTGAAACACTTAGAGGTGGGAGACAATGACCTGGTTTATATATCCCATAAGGTAAGATCCCCAGCTTTTTGTATGTATAGTGACTATCGTGTTACTAATGAAAAACTGGATAGAAGAACATTCATTTTATTTTTTCAAAAAATCCTCCTTGGAAGAGATATCCCAGAGGATCATACTTTCATATTGAAAGTAGTGAAATGTAGTCTGTGAGAGCCTGTAGCAATGCCTGGATTGGCTCAGAAATATGTAGCTGAACACTTTTGGAAATATGCTTTCTTGCCAATAGGACTGATACCACTCTTATGCTTCTGTAGTAAAAATGAAGTTGCCACAAGCAGCTGGTTAACTTAGTTTAGTGTTAAGACTGGACAGTGCTATTAATTAATCGCTACAAAAACTGCAAATATTGTTGTTTTATGCATGGTTGTATGTGGGACTATTTCTTGTTTGGGTGTAGTGATTTTCTACTGTCTCTGCAGCTTGTCTGTTCCTAAAGGCAAGCTGCTTCCCATTGTTTCCAGTCTTTATACTAAGCTAACAACCTAGCAACTAGTTGTAATTTTCAACATTTCATTCACTTTTTATGAAAATGTCTTTATCGAAAGGAAAACAAAACTCATAATCAATAAGCATACATAGATATTGACCTATAATATCTTGCTAGCATGTGAACAGCACTTTCTCTTCAACTCCTAGAATCTTAAACTCAATCTTCCTGATTTTCAGGCTTTCTCAGGGCTGTTGGGGCTGGAAGATCTGACAATAGAGCGTTGCAACCTGACATCCATTGCTGGCCAGACACTGTCGTACCTCCGCAGCCTGGTAACCCTTCGCCTGCGTCACCTCAGCATCATTGCCCTGGAGGACCAAAACTTCCGTAAGCTCTCCAACCTGCGAGGTCTGGACATCGATCACTGGCCGTACTTAGAGTACATATCCCCTCTTAGTTTCCAGGGCCTGGACCTCCACTGGCTCTCCATCACCAACACCAACATCACCTCTGTCCCTTCTGCCTCCTTCAAGAACCTGGTGCACCTTACCCACCTCAACCTGTCCTACAATCCCATCACCACACTAGAGCCCTGGGCTTTCAAGGACCTGCTGAGGCTTAAGGAGCTCATCATGGTAAGCACAGGGTTGATGGCAGTGGAGCCTCATGCCCTTGGAGGCCTCCGACAGATCCGCGTCCTCAACTTCTCCTCCAACGACCTGCAGACTCTGGAAGAGGGCTCCTTCCACTCTGTCAACAGTCTGGAGACCCTCAGAGTGGATGGGAACCCCCTGATGTGTGACTGCCGTCTGTTGTGGATCCTGCAAAGACGCAAGACCCTCAACTTTGACGGCAGAGTGCCGGTGTGTGCGGGGCCGGTGGAGGTGCAAGGGGTCAGCCTCAGTACCTTCACCGATTCTGCACTCTTCGATCACTTTACATGCCAGAAACCTAAGATACGCAACCGTAAGCTGCAGCAGGTAATGAAGATGATTACATTTGGGTTCAATAAATGCTCATGGTTTAATCACTGAGGTCATGCTAATTGCTTTCTGCCAGATTGCTTTCTGCTGTGTTTTTCTGCACCTCCTACATTTATTGGTACATGCATTTCTTTCCTCCGCCTACCACAGGTGATCGCTCGTGAGGGCCAGCCAGTGAGTTTTCTGTGTCGAGCTGAAGGAGAACCTGCACCTGCTATTGTCTGGATTTCCCCACAGCGCAGACGCATCACCGCTAAAAGTTCAGGCCGCATTACTGTCCTCCCTAGTGGTACACTGGAAATCCGCTACGCCCAGCTCACTGACAGTGGAACATACATCTGCATTGCCAGTAATGCTGGAGGCAATGACACCTACTTTGCCACACTCACAGTGCGTGGCCAGCCGCTTGACGCCGCCTCAGCCTTCTTTCTTAACCGCTCACTGTACAGCGGCGACTTCTTCAACGACACAAATCTGAACAGCACACGGGTTTTCCTCAAGTTCACCTTGGACCTGACCACCATCTTGGTCTCCACGGCAATGGGTTGCATCACCTTCCTGGGGGTGGTCCTCTTCTGTTTCCTGCTGTTGTTCGTGTGGAGCCGGGGACGCGGCCAACGCAAGAACAACTTCACAGTGGAGTACTCTTTCCGGAAATCTGAACCCGCCACTGGAGGCTCTTCAGGAGGGACCAGGAAGTTCAACATGAAGATGATATGAAACAACGCAGCCAGGGGTCCTTCGGGGGAGGCATGAGCACGTCCCAAAAACGTGTTTGAAACACGCAAACACACACAGCCACTGACTTGCAAAGAAGTTTGAAAGCACAATATGAGTTCCTGTCCATGGCTCTATTCAAAATTGAGCACCCACGTCAAAACTGGAGCCATGACTAGATTTGGTTCGATTTCTGAATGAAAACAAAATGACCCTGATCTCTCTGCCTCTCAGTGGTTTGATTCAGTTTGTGATTCAGCTCTAAAAGCATGTTTGAAGGATACTGTAAGGAACTAAATAATGTTAGACCTGAAAGAGCTTCTTGTCATACATGCAAGATAAGAATAATAGAGTTAAGAATTATAGGACACAAGTTTTGGAAATTGGCATGATTACTGAGCTGTGGAGTATTGGTAGTCCTGTCTCTCAGTTACATTTATGAGAAAATGTTTCCTTTTGCATAACATTTTCCCCTTACTGTATTCTGTGCAGTCAGGGATTTAAAAAGAAATGTAATGCAGGGAGATGTGGCTACCATCCATTTACAGAGTTTGTATCAATGCTCTCCTAAAGTCTGCCTTGTTAAGAATCATGCATGTAGAAACACAGTTGAGAGTTAAGTTGTAAGTTCACTCCACTGAATAAAACAAATTGTTCTGAAAGACAGTTTGAATATGTTTTTCTATAGGACATTGAATAGCCACCTTCATCTATTCTGACCACGGGAGGAGGGTTCTGTAGGGTCAAATGTTTCATTAACATTACCATATGCCTTTCATTTTAATAAGCTAAACTTAATGGATGTAAAATATGGCCTGATAATATTATCTGATAAGAAGCAATGGATTTGGACCATCCACATAAATGACAAACAGACAAAGGAAACATGATTTGGCCTTTTCTTCTTTGTGAGATTTTGCAACAACGTTAGCTGTGTGAGTTTGGGACGAGCGCACTGGCCAAGAGGTACTGCAGCTGCCCTTGGCCCGGTGGGTTTGGTTAGGAAGTCAAGCCCACCGGACACGGGCTGCCACAGTAACCATAGCAACCAACACAAGAGAGAGTGAGGAGGACCGGGGTTGGTGGCCATGGGAGGGCTGCCGGGTAGAGGAGGAGGGAGGGGGAAAGAGAGGTCAGTGTGACCTCTTCTCCCTCTCCCCCACATCACAGCCCTGTTCATGCTCTTTCATCAACAAGAGAGGGTCGACCTGCCAACCTGCCGGCCTTCACCCTCCGCCCCTGCCCTCTGCTGTGTTGGTGGATACCTGACCTTCCCTGCGCTGCCAGGGGGGAGCAGCCTGGAAAGTTGGGTCATACTCAGAGGCAGACAGAGGACACAGTAACACTGTAGGGGTCATTTCGTAAACATGAACACACACACACACATGTGTCATGGTAGAGTAAAACACACACAGCAACACATTTATAGCACCTTTTCTCAGGAAAAGTGAAAAAATCTAATCTACAGAGTGGGTGTAACCACACATATACACTTTGTATGTAAACTATAACATTCCAGCAATACTGTATGTAGAGCCATAAAGCCAAAATTCATTCTCTCAGAGAGAATAGATATACTTTTGTTGGTAAAGAAACAAAGCCATAGTATGAGTAGGTTGTTTTTGTATACAGTAGTGTGTGCATGATTCAGTTATGTATTAATAATTACTGCTACTGCCATCTTACAAGCTGTCGTGATGATCACAAGACCATCTGCTGTCGCTGGGCTTGCATAAAGTTGCAGCCATATCTCACACACATACACACACACAAGAGGTAAAATCACATCAAGGATATTTGCATTGATTGGAACAACAATTATAGTTACACATGATTAAACATACAAATTGATGAAGCATCACTGCAATCACAGAGTGTGACGCTGACTGCTCTCCCTCTGTCTCTGAGACGGTCAGTGCGCGAATGTCTCTGCCCCCCTAGCCCAGTGCATCCCCCCCTCACCCCACCACCCCCCACACCCCCACTGGGTCCTCCTTTGGGAGGGGTCCCTGGCTGGAGACCGAGGATTCAAATGTAAATGAAGTCGTGTTAACCCTACCCACACCATGTGCATCGTACAGTGGAGAGTAGTACTGTGGTTTTTAAAACAAAACAGAACAAAAACTAAAACAAAAAACTTTATTTGAAGTGTTCGGTTGCTTCTTGTTTTGTCCTCAATTTTAATTTCCTCAGTTGTTGTTCTCCGTGACCTTTTTGGTAGTTGACAATTTAAAGTTTCTTGTCCTTCTGTGCGGGGCCGTTCTGTTCTCAACACGTAATAACATTCCCAAACACGTTCCCATCTAAAAGCCGGCATGGCAATATTTTGATCAAGAAACAGGACATGATCTGAGGCAGGGTTAAATTGGAGGCAGCTTAGGTTGGTCAACAGGATTGGTAAGAAAAAAATCAGTCAGCTACACAAAATCATGTTCTTATCATGTTAATTATTGAATTAATATGTATGTAAATTTGACATAATTATTTATGTACAAGTAAATGATCTGTACTAAATCTAAATTTATCCATCACTACATTAAAATTGGTTGCACCACACAAAATAGTTCCTACTTTCTTGTTTACACACAGTAAAAGCCATTTACAGTGCAGAGTAAAATATGCAATGGAACCAAATGCTGTAAAAAAAACTTATTGTCAATATCCTTCAAAACAATCAAGAAACATAACATTACGCTAATAGCATTAGGTTTGTATACTGTTAGCTCAGATGCAAACAATTCTTCATATAAACGCCATACAAAGTCATACATTAACAAGGGACTTACAGTTACATTAATTATGTTGTTTTCTCCCCAACACCAGTCATTTTTTTATTAGTTTGACACTAGAAAGAAGAAGAATATTGTGAGCTTGGTAATGTGCTATAGTTATCGTTTACTTATCTGAACACCTATCTAAACAGGAATATTGACCAAATATCCCTCAAATTACAAAACATTATGCTCATAGTGTTAGGTCAGAACACTGCTAGAATATTAAATATTGTGCATTTTAAACAAAGTACCTAAAAATAGATTTCTTTATTTATCTTTATCATTTCTTTTTTGGCTCCTAACATATTTTTTATGCCACTTTACAGCTTGTTATTAATTTGTGACTCTTCATATAGTCGTTTGCAGTATATTGTACACCAGTAACTTACAGATGTTCCTTTGCAATTTATTTCCAAATTAATAAATTAATAATGCTGTTCAAGTTCCTGAAACTAGCTATTTGCTTAGAACTCTGGAAGGATTTCACACACAAACTTTGTGAAGATTTACAAATAGCTTGCACAGGTAATGATATCTTCGTTAACTTCATAACATGTAGTTATAGAATACGGCTGATGTGTCTGGCTTGGCTTTTAATCAAAATGCTATTCAATAATAGTTTAAGTTACATGTCACTAAAACATACAATATACCTTTAATTGCAAAGCATAATGCCAATTATGTTAAACTAATATATTATATATAATATATATAACTAATATATAACATATTTTTCCATGTTTGTAGTTATTGATAAATCAGTGTTGCACATTAATTTCCAAAGAGTGGTATTAACTAGCTGGTGGGTTATAAACATTTAAGAGAGTTAAAAGGTTGGGAACCACTGATCTTACAACACTGTATATAGACAACTTTGTGGTTTGGAAATTATTTGCCCCAGGTAAGAGAGAAAACTTCTCAGAACTTTTGCAAAATAAATCCTGCAAACTCCATTTTTGTCCCTTGTGAGGGATGATGAAACCAGAGCTTCTGTGTCAGGATGAATAACTGAACATCCGTTAAAGATTCATGAGGCCGAATGAGAATAGATGAACAAATTGGCCTGGTTTTCACACCGCCTGTCTCAGTGGCCATTTTTGTGTTGAGAACAGGACGTCGCCTTCACGGATGTCTCCTTTCCCTAAGCTGACCCTTTTGTATTTCCATTCCCCTGTATTTCTCAATGGAAACTAGGTTTAGAAGACAATGAGAATGTCTGTAGTGACTGTCGATGGTGTTAAATGTGTAAACATCAATCACAAATGTAAGCTTAGATGAGGGTGTGTTTCATTTTATTATCTTCCTCTCCTTCTCCCCTTTTTTACCGCCCTTCTCCCCTCTTCTCGTTCTGTGTCTTCTTAACATTTCCAACCCTTGTTGTCCCTGTTCACAGTATTAGGCTGGAATATGGTTGTGTGGTAGTAGACACGTGTTCTGTGTGGTCGGTGAGTCAGTGTCGTTGTGTTATGATTTGTTGCTCCTAGTGATGCCATCGAACACGGAGCAGTGATCTGAAAAGAGGAGGCAAAAGATGAAAGGGGTGACCCAGGTTCCCTATAAAAAACAAACATTGGTTCCCATTTCATTCCCCTACTCATTCCCAAAGAACTGTTTCTGGAACTTTCCCGTTCTGCACAGTGCCGCTCTGGGATCTTTCTCTGGATATGACAACCCATGGACTGTACTGTATGTATTTTCTCTGATGCTATCTTGTCATGCTTTAACTTACAAATGTAGAAAGGGGGGGGTCGGGTTGTTGTCACACCGTGACTATGAGCCTACACTCACTTTCTGCCTACTGTGGTACACTGAGTCATTTTGACAAGGAGCAGCACTAAAGCAGACCATTCTCTGAAAAACAATATTTTCATCTTGGTCAGGGTTGAAAATCAGTGCTTGTATCTATCATGCCTCACAAGTCCTTGAAAGCTGAAGGAACCTTTTCTTCAAGCTAGATGCTTTATACATTTTCTCCACTGTTAAACATTTAAATTGATAGAACTGACACTTCTGAATTGTTCAACAGTTTTCTTTAAGACATGAAAAAGGAAAAAAAAAGGGGAAGGGAAAGTGGAAGTACACACAGCTTTGCAGCCAAGCCATCGCCTCAGTCTGGCTCACAGACTCCCTGTGTTTGTAGATACCAGTGAAACTGAGGTTGATTCATTTTCTCTGCCGCGATACTTAAGAAAGTAGGCTGAGCGATCCCCTTGCTCCCTCCTCCAGTTTGCCCTTGCCTGGGGTTGGTGTACTGTAGTCTAGACGCCCCATTTACAACAGCAGCAGCAGCAACAGCAGCAACGTCGCTTTTAGGATACCTTCCACTGAGAGACTCAGAACAAAATAAGATAAATCCTGAGGCACCAATAAGCATGGCATCATCACCATCCAAGCCTGCATTATTCTGTTATGTTTTTTATATATATATTATGCAGAAATGTTTATGTTCTTTTTCCATAAAGAGGGATTTTTCTTTCCATCCTCTTCTCTTGCCATTTCATAAGAAAGAACTATTTCCCCTTTTACCTTTTTATATTTAAGACAGCATCTCTACAGCTTTGGCTTCCTGTCATTTATGACACCATACTAGGTCTAAATGAATCTATCTCCCACTCCAGATCCTACAGCTGCTGTTGTGATTGGATTAGACTTGACTTGAATTATCAGAGATGAAAGGACCCGTAATGGGATGACAGGGAAGTGAGCCTGGCTGATTGGGTGATTACTTGGCTTATTAGTCCCATTTCCATAACGGACCTCTCAGAACAGCGTATCATCCAAGTAATATGTCAGCTATTTTAGCGTTTTACGCATCCTTTAGATACAAATATTACCAATGATGGAATTGGAAAAAATGGGGTAATGCAGAGCACATTGTTCATTTATAATTAGGAATAATTGGAGTTTTAAGCCATTGTTGTTTCAAGCATCTTGGACAGACAACCACTTCATATTTACCTTGACCAGACATTTGCAAGTGCCCCCTGTCCATGTGACAATACTGACCCCAAGTGGTCAATGTGAGTGACAGCAACAAATGGGACCATACTGCTGATGCGAGAGTACAAGTACTAGTATGGTGATGGGAAAATAATAAACAACAGCTCTGGGTCCCATACAGTGAAATGCTACAAGAGAGCAAATTGACTGTTAGCTTCATAAGTCAGCGCTCCGCTGACTTTCTTATAGCCATAGTGTGACCCCCTCTGCACACTGGATGTCTGGGGCGTAGTTCGTACTCAGCCACCCACGAGGGGAACAGAGTTATCAAGAGAGACTGATCAAAAGCAGCAGTTCTGACCCGGTTTTCTGAGAGTCTGTAGATTGGACAAATACTTTCCCCCTGCAGTCTCACCACCATAACAACAAACAATAAAACGTCACAGCATCATTATTTCTCTGTGTATGACTGAGAGCCAATCGGCAAACGATGGGCTCCTCTCTAGAGGAAAAAAATGTTCTTTCTTGTGGTCTTAGCAGGTTTAATCTATGCATGCCTTTTGTATACAGTGATTGGTCTTGCCAAACTCTCACCTAGACTAGTACGGAGAGCTATGGGTGCCATTGTTGCTGGCCATGGGACTGGTTGAAACACTCACTGTAAGAGCAAGTGAGACCATTTAAGTGTTTTTAATCTGGTACAAAATCAAAGCCAGGGGCAAATAATCACCTGCGCCTGCATTCTTGAATATACAAGTGGAGTGTGCATCTTACTAAAGAAGCATTTGTTTACTTGGGATGATTGTACTTTTACACATATCTATCCACACACAAGAGGATGCGCTCAGATGTGGAAGCTGTAGATAAAACGATTGATATTCCAAGCAGGATGGTGGGACTGATCAATGCTGTATGGGGATAGGATTATTAATGGCATACTTTCATTGATCTATCTTGAACCTTGTCACTCTCCCACAATCCCTCTGGAGTAGGAGGAGGCGTATCGAGCTCTCACAGACCTGGTTGGCACTCATTCCTAGGTTTCCACATTACCTTTTAAGATTATTTCACTTTTCCTCTTTTAAGAACGAGATGGTGCCAGATTTCGACTTTCTTTTTCAAGGTCTGAGCCGATATAACGCTCTCTTACCTCTCCCACTTCTCAGAGGAAAATGTCGGTGGTGTAGCTCTGTATTTGTTGGAGCCCTCTAATTGAATCTATTGAAGTTTGCTGGGGGTAAACTTTTTCTTTCCTCTCTCTCTCTCTCTCTCTCTCTATCTCTCTCTCTCTCTGTCTCTCTCTCTGTGTGTCTTTTCTCTCTCTATCTTTACTCTCCGTCTATCTATCAACCTGGCACCAGCCTCGTTAAACATTTCAGAACATTTCTCATTGATCACTCTTAGTTTCCGCAGTAATGCATATTTGTTCCTCGTTGACACAGCCGTTACCAAATTCTGAAACCTAGGAATGGGTGCTGAGCGCTCCAATTAATTACAGAGCTAACACAAAGACAAGTTGTTCAGTTTCCAGATTGAGTAGTGTGATCTGATTGATGGCTAAAGTCTAAAAATAGCTCATAATAAAGAGTTACACAGTAAATATCAAATGGATGTCAATAGGATTTCATTCAGTATTTGACTGTAACTAATCTATAAAATGTATATTTTGCACCGTGATTGGTGGATCCTTGGATGTGAAGAACAGAAACTGTACATATTAGATATATTAGCCATATCATGTCATCTAATCTGTAGACCTCTTTGCCATGTCTGACAGAGGAAAATGACTGTTGAACTGTAAATAGTGTAGGTATAGAAATATAGGATTTAATTACCGCTTCTTTTCTCCAGGGATCACCCATGTTTTGCTCAGTCCCATGGCTGCTTGGTCTCAAAGGGAAGGATGAGACTCAACGAATAATGTACTTGTCTATAAAACACATATGAGTTCTTTTTTATTTCCATGTATGTTTTATATACTGTCTGTCTTGTAAATGAACTCCTTTTCGTCATAAAAGCATGATGTGACTCTGTCAAAAGTGTCTTGTGTCTCTTTCGAAAACAACTAAACCAAATGAGTGTCATTCAATTAATGTTATTCAAATACCATGGACATAATCTAATGCTGTTTTCAGTATTAAAGAAATAATGGATGACTAAATAAAATTACATAAATAGATACATGCAACATTTGAAACAGATACAAACAATATTTTTACATGAAGTAAGCTGTTGCTTATAGTGAAAAACCCACAGAGAATCATCACCCAACTTTGCAGCTATTCTTACTTCTATGGACCTTTAAAACACTGCTGTGGTTTTCTGACCCACAACTTTACTATTTTGGTTCAGCCTCATTGCATTTGCAAAAAGGCTTTAAAAACCTAAACTTGACTCCAAAAGAGTAATATTATGTCAGTGTTGTGGTAAAAGCTTGTGGCCACATTATCAGTTATTGCAGGTTTAAAGAATGTCATTTTAGATTTCTTTATTTGAAAAAAAGCCTTGATCCTTGATATGTTAGATACTTTGCAATGACAAGTAACATTATTTGCATCATGTCCAATTCCATATTAAGTACCTACTGTTCATCTCACCCTGGAAGAGTGAAAAAATAAAATATACTAAAAGCAGGCAATGTGTATTCTAAATGTGATTGTGATCGCTCCCCTGATGCCTCCATGTTTAGATTGCGTAGAATTATTCTGTGGTAGATAAAATGTCCTCTAGGGGGCCCCAATGTGAAAGAAAATATCATAAAATGCCCTTGAGTGTTCTCTTTCAATAGAGAAAACGGCACAAAGCCATACAGGTTGCTATGCATGCTAGAAGAATAAATTGGCCTTCATGTGCGAGTTATAACATTCACAAACGACTGCTACTGAATGATAAAAAGAAGAATGTGTGTCCCTAAAATATGGCCAGTTGAAGAGTATGGGTGTTACAACAGATACAGGCAATACATTAAAGGCTTTTGACCAGCTGTTTTAAGAAATATACTAATAGTAACCTGCACCACATGCAAATAGCTCAGAGAAAACTACATTATAATTAAGAATTCAGAGGTCAAAACTAAAAAAAA
>JAOXYL010000071.1:14371271-14405048 GCA_028564955.1 Terapon puta
TATATATATATATATATATATATATATATATATATATATATATATATATATATATATATATATATACATGTATGTATGTGTGTACATTTTGTTACCACAGGTGTTGTTTTATTCCTTGAAAACACAGAACAAAAACTACTTCACAAGGGTCATGTCAATACATGATGACAGTTAATTAGTTATAATTAACTATAATTACACCTGGGATGTTTTCAGTGTTTTAAAATCAAAATATGTTTCCTCCTTTAGACTAAACTTACGCTATTAGACACACATGATATTGTGTATACATTATGATATTTAATACTTAAACACTGTACATACTATCATTGTCTACTGTGATTATTTCTTCAGCCATTTAGTCAAAGCAAGGTCACCCCAGAGTCTGGTGTCTGGTGGCCTTGAATTTAGACAACATAGTGAATTACAATGCAACCTGAGAGAAACTTTCTTACAATCTTATCCATGTTTGGCATATCTGAGTATGGAGGGGTGATTTTTTTTCTGTGGATCAAGCACTGTTTGAGAACAAAATTAAAATGCAGGCAACCCACAGTCAGAGAGAGACTACCCTAAAGGTTGATGGTGAAACATATTTGGACGAGCTGCTTGTCAATCAAACGCTCCTCGCATCCTATTGGTCTACCCTCTGATATTATCATTCCATCCTCTACCGCTCGAGACTGTTGGCTTTCCGCTGTCTCCATCCGCCAGTCAACATAGATCCCCGCGTCCTGCTACTCCGATCGTTTTGTGTCCGGCTAAAAGCCACAAAACAGTGGCACTCCGTAGTATTTGAGACGGCTGTCGTATAAGCACAAATATAGCTGAAGCCTGCCGCGTTTGGTCACTTCGTTTTAGTTGCGATTGGACACCGCCGATGTTTTAGCGTCCATTCCCTCCCGTAGGCTGTGCCGCGGAGTGATACTCTGTTGGAACCGACAATGTGGAGGTTGTTAAAATGTCTACTTGGAAAATGAAACGGGTATAATTTCTCCAACAACCAGGCGACGGGAGCAACGCAAGAGTTATGGTTCGTGCTGGAGACGCGTTTTTAGCATCGTGACAGAGACGACAGCAAGACGAGGGCGACGGAGGACTGATTCACATTGTCTTTCCTCGTTTTCATCAAGCCCACAGTCCGGACCACGGGGGGAAGGATCCTTTCCCCAACTTTGTTTTTCTCTCTACTCCTGCCGTTGATTTCTCCCTGTTGGATGCCACACAATTGAATCCAGGTAAAAAAAACACACACACGCACACATCCGCGGCAGGAGTATGCATGTCAGACACTAGTTGTCAGTCCACGTTTCTTACGCGGAGTAAACGGATCAAGTTTTTTGAGGCGCATCGTTCAAGTTGCAGCCGAGCGGCACAGCCGGGAAAAGCGGGGTCTGGGGTTCCCGTCCCTCCGGCCTCAGACAGCTTGTCGTCTTACTACACGGTATCGGCAGCTTATGTGCGCTGGAAAGGGACTTCTTTGTTCACTTCGTTGGGGCTGTAACGTTACCGCACATCGCCGGAGTTGTCTTCCCCTGTGGATTCAGACCGTAGAGTGTCGGATTTTTTTCCTCCTATGGACAAACGGACGAGCCGTTAGCCGTTAAACGCAGACGGACGTTTGTTTCGGCTGCAACCGTCCTGCTTGTAGCTAAAACGGCGACCTCTCCCACCTGTTATCACGATTTATTTCGTTTACTATTGCAGCCGAGGTCACAGCGAAGCCACACAAGGGGGGAAAAAGTGGAAACCTCAAAATGGTGCAAGAGGGGTAAAAAAAAAAGATCTAAAAGTGTATCTCGGGGGTATTATTTTTTTTACTCCCCCTCCACCTCCAACATCAACAAACCAACACTAACATGCTACAAGAAGCGACCAAATGCTCGTTTACGGCACCCCGCGTCGTTTAAAGTACATTTCGAGCTATTCTTTTATGATGTTTTTCGCATTTCATCGTGATTTTGCGGCGTTTTGACCAGCCGACTGAAACTTTCACGGCCCGGCTCTTTGTGTTCATTAGTGTCCCATTCTCCTCGACATGAGGGCAGGCAACAGGTTTTCACGTCGTTTTTTTTTCTTAAAACGACCCACAGACTGTTTTTTTTTTCATTAAACCTGAACACGAGCCGTGAAAACACACATGCTGGTTAAAACGGCTCGGTCCTATTGAAGTCCAGGTATAAAGACTATTTGTGCCTTTTAAAAGTTTTCACCAAATGGGCAGGCCGAAGGTGGGGGTGCTCAAGACAAGCGTATGCAACTTCCATTTGTTAGGAGGGGCTAAACACTTATCCCCCATTTTGACCTCAGCTCAATGAGACGCAGAAATGACCAGATTAGGCAGTGTCAAAATATTTTGGCTCGTTTTGAACGTGTGGGCACATTTTAAGTCTGTCGTTACGCTTTTAATTGCACGATCATTACCTTTTGTGCCACCATTTTCGCAGCTTTTGTTTTCCCGTTAAACTTGATCTAGTGGTTGCATCTTGCCTTCACAGTCGGATGCAGTTGTTATTTCGCTTTGCACTTGAATGCAAACAAACTTGTGAGATTACACACAGTATCTGGAGGAGGATCACTGGTAAAAGCACCTATGTAATGCATGCAACAATACAAATAACTCAAATAAGTGAAACTAAATTTCTAATTTTCTGTTTCCAGTGTGTTATTTTGGACCAAAAGCGAATCTTCAGTCATGCCCTGAAAATGATACTAAGTTATTAAAGTGGTAGCAGTGAAATCACATCAGTGACATCTGACAAATGCACTTGAGATCGTGATTACAGTCATCTGATTGTTTAAGATTGTACTTGTAGCAATAACAGGCAATTAAAACAGCAACATGCCACAGTCAAACAGATTATAAAAGTTTGGAGTAGCTTATGGTGGTCAGCTTTTGCCTATTTTTACAAATGTTAATTCAGTCACTATGCATTTTTAAAGTTATGGTTCATACATGACTTTTTGTTTTTGTTGCTGTTGGCAGATCTCTGCACTCATTGTTGTCTTTTGCCTGCTTTTTTTGCTGTTTTTATTTTTGACATCAAATATCATTTTGCAGTCTTGGCAACTGATGCATTTAGGGGTCTGCATCATTCTCAACTGCAGTTGACAAGATATTGTAAACTCAGGAAAACTACATTCACTCAGAGAAACCCTTAATGACACAGAATACATGTTTAATTGCGTGTTTGCTTGACGGCATCACAAACTGTGGTGTAAAGGGTAAAATCTGAATTTCATCAACCCCTCCAAAGAAAATAAAACATAACTTTGTCATCTTCCTCCAGATAGCTGCACTGCTTTGTGTTGCAGAGGGCCTTGCTGGTTTGCCCACCTCGATGTAGAAATCTTACTTTATTTAGATGTTTGCACAAATGGTCTGTGTTTGCTTGGTACAGGATAGGCATACAGTACATTGCCTACTTGAAAGTCTAGTTTGGGGTGTTATTACTCTTAAGATTTTCAAAAGAGATATTGGAGCAGGTTGGGTTTTGAGGTTGAGGAACCAGGAGAGTCCAGAGCCTGACTAACAACGAGCACAGTGTGGCCTGTGGCTGAACCATGGTCACCCACGTTAGATGTGGTCTAAGAGGGAAACTCTTAGAACTGGCTGAAGTTTTCATTACCTGCTTAGTGCTCTGAAGAATGTGTTACGAGGACGGTTATTTCATCTTACAATGTGGGCATTAGGTATTCAGCCTTAAATGGTAGGAAGATTTGAGTCTGAGAAATGCTCCATGAAAAGGGAGATTGTTGATCATGAATGTCAGGCTTTCCACCGTGTCATTTTAATTGAGTTTTCTCAGTGTTGCATTAAGTTAAGTGAATCACTTTAAGTTATCTATCTGAATAATCGAGATAATAATGTGTAAAGCTGTGAGAAAACATTTTATTTACCAGTTTTATTGTGGGGCTATGGGGACACAACACCTCTAGACACAACTTTACAACACAGGGGGAAACAGTTTGGGTTTGACAGGTTCAAACAAGTCTCCAGTTTAGTTACATAAACCATTCATTTGTAAGTGAATACGAAGGTCGAGGAGGCTTACCTGCACCTTATCTGCCATGAACACAGTACGTCAGGTTGGAGCTATGAATCAATTCTCTGACCACCCAGTGTTTTTTCTTTTGAGTGGAAGGTTTGGAAAATCATTTCTAAATCAGTCATAATTTCCCTTTCCTGTGAAAGTAGTTTAGATAACATGTTAATCTGGCCTTGTCTAAAACGTGGTTGCCTGACATGTGATTGATATTAAAGACCTAACTCCTTTTTTTAACTCTTAAGACCTTTTACTCCTTTTTATTTCAGTTCAACAAACATAGTTTTTACAATTGCAGTAAAATGTCAACAAACAACTTCTGGGGCCTTTTGATACATATACATATACAGTCTGTGTACATCACTCCATAATTGAAAAGATGAGTCAAATGCTACCATGCCCAGTGTAGAGCTCACACATAAATCACATTGTCCTTCAATTAAACTTGTTAGCATACAAGAAATATATAAAATGGGGTCAGCATAGAGTCTATAACCCATTAGCATATAAAAATAAATGTCTCCATATTCATATTAAAGGAAAACGTCAAAGATTGGTATTCTCATTTTCCTCCAAAACAACACCAACTGCACTTTGTGTGATTTATATTTAGTAAAAAGCATCAATAGTCATAGCTGCATTATTGTCACAGTGTTATAGCAGGTAAAAAATATTGTGATTCTTGACTGTGGGAATATCTAGCTCTACTCGTAACTTTACCCGCTTTCAAATGGGCAAATTATACTCACATTCTCCTTACCTCTGCTTATAGTCGCTGTCTGAGACTGAAAGCGCCAAGTGAACAGCTGCAGAGAATGGCTGCAGTGGAACAAGACAAGGAGCTCAACGACTTGCTGGATTTTAGCGCGGTAAGATCTCTCTGAGTTTACCATGTGTGAACACTGCTTGAGTTTACCATGTGTGCATCCTATAGTCTTTTCTCTGCTCAATGAAAGACAAACCAAGTTCTTTAATTAGTCCTGAACAGTTGTCAAATTGATGGAATGGTAAAAGAATATCAGGGTGTCCATGAACAGATTGGTTCAGATTTTGGAGGACTGTGGCATGCACACCATCCCCCCTTTGCCATGACCATTGTTAGGTTAGTTTAATTTTTACATGTTACTTAGTAAAGAGTGGAATATGCCCATAGCTTCATGTTGATTGTAGAGATTGGGTAAATGGGATTTGTTTGAATTACCACCCAATCAACTCTTACAGTGAAGAGGAGCTAACTTGTAGCTAAGTCTTAGATGAGTTACATTGTGGTGTGAACAGTTTCATTTCTCTCATTTCAGATGTTTGAGCCTCCAGTTTCAAATGGCAAGAACCGGCCAACTACTCTTGGCAGCAGTCAATTTGGAGGTTCAGGTATGACAAAACTACTTTCATTTTTATATCTGATTTACATTGTGCTTCTGCCTTTTTGTTGTTTTACCTCCCAAATAAAATAAACAATCTATTCTTAACTGACCTCACTGTTGTTAAAAAACAAAACAAAACAAAAAAAACTTAACAAAACCTAAACCTAATGATGAAATGTCCTCATTGATTTGTAGCTCTTCCTGTATACAGCTCCTCATGGTAAAGTTTATCAGGCTTCTTCTCATTTCACTACTCCTCCCTCATTCAGTCATGATGTTTTGTATGCTGACAGAAAAGGAAATAGTTCCTGGTCTCCTCTATTTGTTTCAAACCCCAGATTATTAGAAGGAGCCTCAGCAAGGATTGCCAGGTTATTTTATGTCACGCAGATCAAGCGTCATCTCCTCTCCACTTCCTCATCCTCGCCTTGCAGGTGTCCCTTCCCTCACCTTCTCAGCTGTTGCCATTCAATCACTTAAGGACAAAGGCAAAGTGTGGGGGTTGATGGGAACAGCCCAATTAATCTCCTTTGCTTACTCTGTGAAAACGTGTATTCCCTCGTCCTACGATCTCGCACCCTACTTTTCCCCTTCACATAACTCATTTTCACCCAGAGCTATTATCTTTCATCATCAGCTTCACCAGCCTAGCCCATACAATCAGTTTTTAGAAATGCATGCAGCTTAATATAAACAAACAGCCTCAGAGATACTCAGATTAGGTTTCTTTTATGTTGTGGTGGTTCTTGGCTCTTTTGTATTGCTGGCATACAAAAAAAGTAGTTTGCTTTTTAAAGAAATGTCTACCCCTTCATCTATTCCTACTGTAGCGGATCCACTTGGCTAAAATGAGCCTTTCTCTGTCACCCTCTTCTCCCTAGAAGTGCAGTAGGTCTTTTTCAGCTGGCAATAGAAATGAAACAGGATATTGAGGTGAGGATGAAAGACAAGGCAAGCAGCAGCAGGGTGGGGTACAGGGGGGCTTTATTTCTTCTAGTCACTTGAGGGCCACTTACATGTTCTTTTGTCAGGGCAAGGTGTGTGCTTACAAAAGAGACACACTGATGTTATCAATCCAACGGCTGCTCATGGCATTGTCCCTTAACCTTAACATTATACTCCACCCAAAATCCATCTTTTGAGTATCAAACACTCAGCCTCACTGGTGAAGAAAGTAATTACAGTACATAGTTTGTGTCTTGATGAAGAACAGTGATTTGTTTTCACAGCAGTTAAAGTTTCATGAGGACCAAGAGAACGTGTACAGTACTTCTGTATCACTTTGAATGAACATAGGAACATGCCTACCACCATCTCTAAAGCTACTAATTAACAAGTTTCATCTAATTTGTTTAATGTTTGTTTTAAAAAAAAGGAACACAGAAATGGCTAATTGTGGTTTCAGGCTCAGTTAAACAGCTGCCTGAAGTCTTGATGTCACAGTGAAGGCGCCATGTTTGATTTCAACAGTCCTGTGGAGAAAATGTGCTGATATACTGCAGAGACTCTGCACAGACATGTTAAGTTAGATTAACTGTTGTTAAGTGAATAGAGGGCTTTCTAGTTCTTGTTGTTTCACACTACTTTGTGTACAAAGAGAATATTTATATGAGAACATTTTCTTTTATTCATCTAGCATATCTGGCTGAAAGAATAATTTAGCGAATTTTTTATTTAAATTATTTTCTGTTTCTATCATTACTGAAAGCTGAGCTGTCACATGATTAGTTTCAGAGAACCTGACTCGGGTCACACAGTATTCCTGCTTTTTGTGGAACAGCTGCCACATGTTTTCCTTATAGAGTCAGACAGAAGCTTTTTCCCCCAGTATGGTTAAGGTTTAGGGTATGCAGAGGTTTAAGATATGTGGCTATGGAGAACCTCCTTTTGTAGAGCATTTAGTGGTAGTATTTCTTCTCTGGTTTTATGTACCTGTTTAGTCCTTTTCACTTGTCAGTTAAAGTCATTTTCACCACACTTTCATTTTTTGGTCTATGGAAACTGAGACTCCTCAAATGTATTTTTAAACTTTGGTATGGGCAGAAATGCAGAGGAAGAGTTTCAAATTTGCATGAAGTGTCTAATTTTTCAAACAGATGTGAATGGTGTCAGCAGTAGAGCCTCCAAGTGTAAGTGTTTGCTAGTAGGTCACGCCACGCTGCACTGTGTTTGAGAAGTCTTCGGTGACTCACAGATTAAAACAACCATGGCTGTGTTATTGTACATTGTTCAGTATTTCATTAAGTGTTCACTCTCTTGGGATTTGATTTGACATCATGCTTTGTGTCTGTGTGACTCACTTTGCCAAGGGAAGGAAGAAGGTGTGTAGACAAAACAGCCCAGTCAGTTATAGGTGCCTGGGGCAGTGTTCCTGTAAAAACTAAGACCCTGTCTGCAAGTTTGGTCAATGTATGTGCCGGCGTTTAGCACATGAAGCCTATGACTCAGGCTGCCTGTCTGTTCCCAGTATCTCTTCCTGCGTAATTATAGACTAGCCATGCTTAAAGGGGCGTTGCATGCTGGGAGGAGAAGTGCATTGGGGTTCACCAGAGAATTTGTCTTATGTTACTCACCCTTTACTTCATTTTTCTCCTGTCCTGCTAGTCTGTCTGAGTTGTGCACTACTCATGGCTTTGTCACTTTTCACAGCGCTAATGAACATCTTGTGTGATTTGTCGTTAAAAACTTTTTTCTTCACTGTAGAAATTTCAGTCATACATGATGACGATTGTCACTGTAACAGCAGTGTTATCTGTTCGATCTGTTCAAGTGCTCCCCAGACCACCACATGATGAACTGAGTGCAGGCCAAGGGAACTGAGACAAAAATTAGAACAGGTGTGAAAAAGACAAAGGCATAATGTGGTGAAAGGAAAAGCATCACATTGCAAACTGAAAATGCTTCAAAGGCAAAACAAAATGTGAACAAATTCAGTCCAATTAAAAGAAATACTGCTGGAGCTAGTTAGGAAAAAAACATATCCATCAAAAATGATAATAACTTGTAATGCTTTCATTGTAGATAGTGGTATAAAGGCATGAGTGTATGTGAGTATAGGCCTTATTGTTATGATTTCCATATTGAGAAACGGAAGACAATTGTTGATATATCTCACCTGCAGTTTTAATCAGACAGATTTAATTAAGATGGCTTTTATGTTCCTCTACCTTAACAAAACTAAATGTTGGAAAAAGTTGGTCACAAAAACATTGTGCTCATACTGGAAGAAAAGGGTCACAGTCTGTGGTCTGTTTCATGTTTTAAGATGATGATGACTCTTTGAAAGTATTTACTTTTCAAGCAGAGTAAAGAGACATATTTATCCAACCACAACAAGGATCAAAGGAACAAGGCTAAAGAAAAATGCTTAAAGAGGGTTTTCATTTAATTCATTGAATTTGGAGGAAAAAGCAGCAAGTCTTGTTCACATGGGAAACCATTTTCACATATACCTCCATATGAATACTTTACAGGTAGTTGCTTGTTTGTTTAGTTGATGTGCAGTCAACTAAAAGCGTTTTCTTTCTATAAATTACTTAACTGTGGCTAATGTGAAATAAAGTCATTAAAAGCAAATGCCATTTCCTAGCTGGTACCACTAAAATGTTGTCCCATTAAAACAGGAACATTGGGGTTTTTTTTTGTTTTTTTGTTTTGTGTTTTTGACACGTGACACTCAGACAACATAAAGTCAATGTTGGCATGTAATATATGAATGCAGATTATAAACATTGTTGTTTATGTGATGGATTACACTTTATATGTGCAGGTGATCCAGATGTTTTATGTTCATATGTATACATATGTGTACATGCTTTGTAATTCCCATCTTTTACTGACTCATAGAACAATACATTTGTCAATAGAGGAACTGATTATTATTCAAGTCATTGAATAGAAATGCACAATACAGTGACTAGAATGATAAAACCCCTCTCACTATGGTTTTATTTGTCTTAAAGTTCATTGAGTTGTTCGGAATGATGGCAGCAATTCTGAAAGTTTTATTCTGCCTGCCATCAGATCAATTAATTAGAATATGTAACTTAATTTAGACTTGTTTAAATTACTCATTAACACCTTAACTCATACTATTTCTACTCTCCCATGTCTTTAACATTTATCTCATAATTCGTCCTTCAGGTGTGAATATTCACATTAATCCCTCCATTATTTCCTCCATGCAATCCATTGATTCCATTAAATTTTTTCCCAACCTCATACTCAACACCTGCAACAGTATTCTTATACAAGGGGGGTTGTGGAGTTGGTTTTCTGTGAAGTGTTATATACACCCTGTTATTTGTGGAACAAATGCCTTAAAATCATCCGTCCTGCTAAAGAGGGGAAAAAATGCCACATGTTCATGTTTCGCTAATTAGCTTTGACGGACTGTTCTGATATGCTAAATGGTTCTCAGTACGTGGCAGTAATATAGGTGGCAGATGTAATGTGGCCACTTGGTTACTCGAAGCCCAAAAATAGAAGTTTGTCTTCAAAATGTTTTATTTGGCAATACTGTTTCTTTAGTACAGTAACTTAAAATGTAACCTTTTTAGCATGGTGAGTAAAATGCACTTCTTGAATACACCATTTATGCTGATTGTTTCACTGTCAAGACAGCTCAACTAAACTGTAACGCAGTCACGAAAACAAAACCGTAAATTGGAGTCTTTTCTTGTCTGGAGCTTGGAGTGCTGATGACTTGCAGCGGAAACGAATGGTTCATGCATTTTCTTTATCGTCTTTGATTGACATGGCAAGTGACAGTCAGCCATAGAGAGGGGACAAGACATTGTCTCCTTCATCTCTTATTCTGCTGGTGTCGTGCGTATAGATCACAGTTGTCACGGCAATCTAGCAGCTCTCAGCGCTGTGGACCCATCATTCTGTTCTACTGCTGATCCTGTCATGATTCTAGCCCGCCTCCACCCCCACCCCCTCTCCCCTCTCCGCTTTTTAATTAGACAACAAAACAAAAATATGAATATTCATAGAGCTGGGCTTCATTAATATGCACAATTATGCAAATCAGTACGCAATTAAGCTTCAGCTTTCCCCATGAGATGCTGTGTTGCAGTACGAGAGGAGATTGGGAGAAAGGGGACGGGCAGGAATTTCTGCTTCAACAATCTTTAAAATCACTCTTTTCAAACTCGTTTACCTCTGTGAAGGCTGCAATGCTCTGGCCAAGGATAACGTGTGTCACCCATGAAAGATTGAGACCTCACGTCTGTCTCAAGGCGAAGGTGTAGGCCAAATGTGAGAGAATAGATGGGGGATGAATGACTGTTGCCATGGAAAATGTAAAGGAGTGGAGTGGGAGAATGAAGAATGTCGAGGATGATTCTGGGAGCCTCATACTGGGTGTTAATTATTCAAACTTCCTACAGCTCATATCCACGCTATGTGACAGCGCTGTCACTATGCTGTCTCTGTGTGAGCCGTGAAGTGAAGCTCTTCAATGGAGGTCACTTTGAGCAGCCTAGAAAAAAAACCTGTATCAAAGCAGGTCAACTTCATCATTGTCTGAAGTTGGACTTAGTTTCACAAAGCAGAAGTGTCAATCCCTGTTAAGAATGCATCTGCCTTTTTAATAGTTCATAGGCCTAACCCAGTTCTTTGTCTTCCAGGTATGGATGATAGGAGTGGGTCCAGTCCCTGGGGGCCGGGACAACAGAACAGTTCATCTTTCAACCAGGGAAGGGTACGGTTCATCCTCACTTCCTACACTGAATCTGGTCACATAGAAGTCAAGCTTCAGGGAAATTTGTGTTACCATGTAACTTATACCCCTTTCACATACAGACCAGGTGATGAACAGCATTTGACCACTGCCACATCACTTTCTGGTCATTAGTAAATAGTACCCTTGTAAGTTTGTGGTGGGTGCGGATTTAGGAGTCTACTTACAGCAGCATTAACATATTCATACTAAGGCAAACATTATACAATTTTATGAAGGTTGGATTTCCAGAGGAAGCTAATATACCAGCTCTGTCACAAACATTGGTATGTCTCATTAATCTCTTTGTATAGAGATTTGATTTGTATCTCAGTGGGTACAGTGATTCCATTTGTTCAGATAAAAGCCTTAATGTTACCATCCAGATTCTTAGTAATATCAAACAGGTATGCAGTTATTGGAGCAGCCCAAATTAGATCTACATGGAATTTAGAAAACTTAAGATCTTATCTCTAAAGCACTCAAATTACTAAACATTCAGCTTAACCTTAGTACTGACAAGACCAGACCATTTATAACCTGTATAACTGTTTGAGCACATCTACACCAATATATGTTCTTTATTTGCTTATGAGAAGTCAGTGCTGCATTAAGAGCTGTTTAATCCTATTTAAGTACTTTTGCTGTCAAGTAGAACATTAAGTACATGAGTCCATGAGAGTTATCTAATATAGTGATTACTCTTGCAATTCCAAATGTAGTAGTAGTATAGTGGAGTGTTTCCCACAGGTTGAGAAATTATTTTGGTGATCAATAGTCCTATGGAAAACAGCATTGTCCTCACAAATTACCTTCATGATTGGGGAGGTAATTTACCAAGTGTCCACATTTGCCACATTCAAAGCTCAGTCTGCAAAAGTAAATGAGAATTAATCCAAAACTATTAAGTGAATATGAAGATAAACAGTTAGTGGTGGGGATTCTCCAGTCCGGTGTTATTAAACCATTACAGAATCGAACCCCACAAGAGTGAAAGTTTAACGTATTAATTTGAGGAGCATGATCAGATGTTTTGTTGTGGCCATTCTTCACCAGATGTCACCAGAAGTTTTAAGTCTTAATTTATGTCATGATTTATTCCTTTTTTAGTTTTATTGACACACCAAATTTTCCTACTGGGCCATTCTAACACACATGTCAATCTTTCCTCAATTCACTTCCACAAACATTTGGCATTAAACCAAAATTAATAACGTTACATTTGTGTTAAAGGGTTGTTTTTGAAAATGTGCTTTATTTTTTTTCATCGTTTTTTTTTTTAATATATCCTTAATGCCTACACTGTCCTTCCCTCAGGGTTACGGAGAAGAAGGCCTGTACAGTGAGCAAGAAGGCATTGGCTCTGCTCCCATGTTTGGACCAGGGATTGTTGGTAAGAAGGTTTGAATTGAATTATGTTGTTGAAGGATCAACACCACAACTTTCACATAGTTTTTTTCTTTTTTCTTTTTTTAAACAAACCAAAGAGAATCAGGGAAATTGTGGGCCAGTGTTTCTAATAATAAGATTTAATGACAGAAGAATGTGCTGCTTGAAATACACAAATTTACATCAAAGGACTTTGTGACTGAACCCAAACAATGAGTTGTCTGTTTGAGAGCAGCCATAAACAGGTTAAATACTAATGCGTCACTTTAGGGCTAACCACGTTTATGCTTAGGTGGCGATGGATGAAGGGAGCAGGATAATCGGTGAGGATGTGGAGGAGGGGTTTGTAAGTGTGTTGCAGTTTGTGTGTTCAGGGCAGGAGAGGTGGGGGGGGTGGGGTGTAAAGGGCACCCATGCACAAACAAGGCTCTCCCCTGGGACTACGGTGGCCTATAGCTCTCCTCTGTTTAACTGTCAGGGGAGGGGACAGAGGTTAGGCACAATTGCCCCTGAACCATTTATAATGGGCCAATTTGTTGTTGTTTTGCTGTCCACAGCCATAAATACCTCACAACATCATATACACTCACGCAGCAGATGGGAGGCACCCAAATGGAGACAGGGCAATTGCCAGATTGGGATTTAATATTGACGTAAAAGCCCAATTTTCACAATCATGACCTGATTTTTATATTCCTTTCTATTAACAGGGAAGAATGAGCGAGGACCATACTCGTCATTTGCAACACAGGTAAATCAATCTGAAAGTTAGATGTTCATCCTTTCCTTCTGCTCTTTCTGAGAAATTCCATCTCTGGTATCTTTCTCTTTTCTTTAGGTGCATAATCATTTATTTGTTTACCTCTTGTCTTATGCTACATGAGCTTGTGCTTTCTTATATATCAGCAGGGCTTTATGCCCGGTGAGATGCCCATGTCCAGTCCCAACGCCCTTTCCCCATCTGGCCTAAAGCCCAACCCTCAGTTTTACTCCCCTTATGAGGCAAGCAACGCTCGCAGGAGACCCGCACAGGACCCCATTGGTGAGATTGTAAAGGATTGTTGAACACAGTCATCTGTCGTCACAGATTTTGTTTCACAAAACGTTTTTTGTTCTTATATATATTTGATTACACGTTACTTCTGCTGAGTTTTTTAAAAGTGTTTCAGAAATCTTGTTTCTGTTTAGTCAAAGAGAGTGAAGGGTGAGTTCTCAGAGAGGAAAGTTAGTGAATAACATCAGACTAAAATGCCTTTTGACCAAGCATTAATGAGTAGTCACGAGACAGATGGATGGATTGTTTCAGCAGGATTTTAGAAGGAACAGGGCAGCATAAATGAATCCCTTCACTGGTGGGTGTACAGTCACCTCTGCAATAAGAGATCTTTTAGTAGGGGTTAGCATGCTTATGTGATTTTGCTCTGTCTTCCTCCCCTCAGAATCACAGCCAAAAAAGATCAGGAAGGTGCCCCCTGGCCTGCCCTCCTCGGTGAGTGTTAGCATCCAGAAACATTGCAGCCCTGAACTATATCTCGGCTCGGGCAGTCGGTCCATGTTTTCATGTTTTATGCCCCTTTTCACATTCCATTTGGCATCTGAAGCCTCGCCTTGGCTCGCAACACAGCAGAATAGCTGCAATACAGCACATCCAGCTCTTACAGCTGTGTATCTGCACCGCCAGAGTAAAAAAAGGAAAAGCCATTCATTCACCCAGTCACTCATTTGCAGCATGTATTTATAGTGTGTTGTATTTGTAGGCCCTTTACTTTATGGCCACATTTCTTCCCTTCTGCCAAGTATACTCGTTAGATGGCTGAAGGGAATTCGTACTGGGGTTTGATGGTTCTTACTCCACCTCATTTTTCCCCTCCCACTCGCTCTCTGGGCACCCTATTTCCTCCTCTTCTCTGTTTCTTCCTTTCCCCTCCCCCCCTCCTCTCTACCCCACACACCCCTCCTCCCGCCACCTCCCTCTCCTTCCCGCCGCCCCCTCTCCTTTCTCTCTCTCCCTCCCCCATCCCTCCATCCCAGCTGCCAGTGGAGTTGGCTGCCAGCCAGGATTCGGCAGATGGTTCAGTAATTAGGAGTGCATCTCTCCGTTCCCTCTTCTCCTCTCCCCTCTTTTTCCTCTCCTTTTTCTCTCTGTTTAATCAAATTACAGAAGAAAACTTCAGTCCATTTGGATTTGAGTTTTTAGACACAGTTTGATACTTGCTTTTTGTCTAGAATAGTTTTGATTGAGAATGATATGGTAGTTCAGAACACTGGTTCCATTATACCCATTACACCACGTACCAAATCCAACTGCATCTCCCATTGTGTGGTCACGTCTCACTGTGCTAAAGAGTGTGAATTATGGATCTGTAAACCATTCTCAGTGTGTTTCTGTTTAACAGGATAATATGTAAAAGCCCTACAGAGAAGGGAGACAGAGCCCAATAAAATCACTGACACTGCACATTCAATACATAATGCTCAGTGCTCCAGTCTGCAGAGATGTTGCAACAGTCTGTTTATTGAATTAAGTAGTAAAACCAGATAGTAAAAATAGATTCTAGCCTACAAAGGAGCACACACTTTAAAGACCTAAGATTAATCAGAAATTGATGTCCTTTTTTATAATTAGTATTATTATTTTGAAAACTTCACTCAGGTCTGAATTGTGTTTTTAAATGAAAAGTAATTTGGTCATTCCCATAGCTAAGCACAAAGAAGCTCTTAGAATCTCAAGTAAAAAATGCCATATATAGTATCTACTTGGTGTCGTTCACACTACACGCTACTACATTTCTGACTCATACACCATAAAACTTGTTTACAGTAATGTGGTGATTTGTGACAGAAGTTTACGAGCACTGAGCTGAGCAATTTCTTTTTTTTCTTTTTTGGTCTTCTGTGTATCTGTAGGTTTATGCCTCAGCCTCAGGAGAGGATTATAACAGGGACAACGCCGGCTACCCAGCCTCCAAGGCAGGAAATGTCTACCCACCACCATTTTACATGCAAGGTCAGTTTAAAGAGATTTGCCTTCAGCCACCTCTTGTTCATTGTGTTGGGTTGGGGTTCAGACTGACTGAGACACTTGTTGTTCAAAGTGTGTAAATGTATTGGATATCTACATAGATAAGGATGACCTGGAATACACGACTATAACAGGCGTAGTAATGAATCTTTATAAAAATCCAGATGAAGCTGGGTGCTGTTGCAGTATGCCAGTGAACACCCTGTGGTGCCTGGACGCTGAATAGTGCATCACAGCTGAATGAAGCCATCACAGTAATGTGACATGTCTCGTATGTAGCCTTCATTGTCTCCTCATCTCCTGTGGCTGGTTGTCCCTTGTCTTTCTTGCTCCACCCTCCTCCACTGGATGCCCCCTTACAGAAGGCCTCCACCCACCCTCCGATCCATGGGGCTCTGCTAGGCCGATGTCTGGTTATTCTGCCATGCTGGGCAACTCCCCCCATCTGAGCCAGCATGGTCCCTTCACTGCCATCAACCCCCAAGACAGACCGGTGAGCTATGCCTTCTCACTTCAGACTTCATTTTCCTGTAAAGGCATAGTGAGGACTTTTACACTTTTTGATTGATGTATCATTCTGTCTGGTTGTGCATTTAAATAATTGGATGTCTTTTGCTTCTAAGAAACGACAGCCACTGCCCCTCTCTCCCCAAAACTACCCCCTGCATGGCAGCGAGGTGAACGGGGCTCACCCCGCTGGCTTCCACTCTGGCTCCAGCAGCTTTGGAGTCCCCAGCCACACACCCCCTATCGCTGGCACTGACACCATTATGGGTAAATACTTCATAGTGTGCTATTTTCTTTGCGAAAAGTGCTCGCTATTTATTTGTGCACTGTTGTCACATAGCAGGGACAGCATATCTAATTGAAATGTTTCTCTTCCCCGAAAGCAAATCGGGGAGTAGTGCCTGGAAGTTCAGGTGACGAGATCGGAAAAGCTCTGGCATCTGTAAGTAGTAGTAGTAACATACATAATTGTATTAATGGATTTCCTCAACAAAATACTTTCATTATAATGTATATATAAAAAAATCTTTTTCCAGATCTACCCTTCAGACCCCAACAGTAACACGTTCCCTCCATCCCCGTCCACTCCCTCTGGCTCTCCCCAGGCTGTATCAGGTGAGCAAATGGCTCTGTCATGTTTTTTTTGAGACCTGAAGGTCAGCCGGCTGTGGTCTGGTTTTGTTCATTTAAAAAAAGGGTCTTTCCTGTTTTGTAAGGTGGTGATAAAATCTTTACAAATGACTTGTTTCGATTCTTAATAAGCTTGAATGGTTATTAACTGTGTAGCTCCATCTATTGGGTTAAAAATGGAAGTAAAACGAGTTAAAGTTCTTGATTTTTGTGTAAAGAGGGATCTTGATCTTCTCGTGTACAGATACCACCATGAAGAATATTCCTTCACATGCATCACATGAATTGCTTTTACTAGCTTGTATATTTCTCATAATCAGTTGGACTCTGTTGATATTCTCAGTTACCTATATAAGTTAGTAACCTTAGCCAACATTGTGTCAACAGCGTGTCAAGTGTGTATAAGTCAGGTAATAAGATACATAGATTTCCAGTGTGATATTAAATAAGAGCATGCCTGATATTAGCACAGTTTAGGGTTGCTAGTGATAAATGTGATTGGTTTACAACATTTAAATGATTGTTGTTTCACCTGTGTCAGTGAGTTCAGACAGACATCTCCTTGTGCTAGCCATGAGCAAACATAGAATGGAGATAAGTTTTGCATATAAGACTATCTTGACTTGTAGGTCATCTGATTTTGTAGGCCTAAGAAACGTCACCTATTCACTGAAATGTTCACTGAAAAGATCTAAAGGGTACTACAAGTGGCATTATGTTGATGACTTTATGAAAATGTCTTTTTTGTTAAACCCCATAGAAGCTTTGAAAATACATAGACAACGGAATTTTTCTCTGCACATAGTTTAAGTGTAAGTCATGGTAGCCCGTCCACAGCTTAACCTTCACTTGATCTCACGGATGCACTCACACACACAGCATCCAAATATAACTTATGAGAGGGGAAGGGAAAAATACAGTAAAAATAGGGTGGGGTCACTTCCTCATTTGTCTCTTCATTGAGTCAATGAGTGAGCTCATCACTCTTCATACTTTAAATGTTGCTGGCACAAGGTGAGAGAAAAAGAAGGGGGGTAATTGTGACCCTCAAAATATGTTAAATTAGGAAACACCTGGCTTTAAATTTCTGACTCGTACCCAAATGAACAACAAATCTAGACTGAATGTTTCATGTCCCCTATAAAATTTGTTTCACTTCTTAAAAATGTACGAAGAAAAATACACATTCTTTCACCCAGTGTTTCATGTTACAAATGTTGGCAACACATTGACACATAGCATTCAGTATCTTTCTTTCTGAACCTTTGTGCAAGACTCTCTGGTAGCCTAAGTCGTTCCAGCGGTACAACATATAGTTTAGAAACAATAAAAATACCATTCAACCAAAATGATAGAAAAGGAGGCCCAGGCTCCAGCCTAAAGCACATCAATCATAAACCTTCTGGAAATTAGCTTTTCATGTATTAATCACAAACACAATAGAGTTAAAGTACAGCTGATACAGTAAACATTAGCAAAGACACCATGTGGTTTTCCTTTTTCCAGGCTCTGCATCCCAGTGGACTCGATCCTCTGGCCAGGCCACACCTTCACCTAACTTTGAAGGTGGAATTCAGTCCATGGTGAGTCAATGTCTCTTTTCTCTTTCTGTCATGCAAGAGATGCAACAAAAGCTGCATATAACAAGGGTAAATACAGGATGCTACAGTCATGCATACATCACCCTCTGCTGTCTCCATGTCCACTGTTCTTCCTGCTCTGTAACAGAGTAAAATGGAGGACCGTCTTGACGAAGCCATCAATGTTCTTCAGCGCCATGCCAGCGGGCAAGGAGGGCCAGGCCTGGCTGAAATGCACAATCTTCTCTCATCTGGCTTAGGTTTGCCTCCAGCCTTCACCAACGCAGCACTTGGACTGGCCAGTCGCCTTCCTGGACTGGTGAGATGAATGAATAGCAGCATAGGAAGTCTATCTGAAAATGACTGAATAAGGTTGGATTTTTTTTTTAAAACGTCAAGTCAAACATAAACAGCACTGATCATGTTTACTGTTGCCTTGAAGGTGTCTGGTCACCATGAGGACTCTGGTCTGCCCTCTAGTGGAGGACTCATGCATGGTCATCATGGCCCCACATCTGTCCAGTCAAGCTCTCAGTCTGAAGGTTTTACAGGTGAAACTTCCCGTTGCTTTCTTTTCTGCTTTTTTCCATGTGAAAGACAGTGGTACTACTTTGTCATCACTGGACTGTTGAATAACTTTTTTGGTCTCATTCAGTACCTTTGTTTCTGAACCTTTGTGCAGGACTCTCTGGTAGCCTAAGTCGTTCCAGCGGTTCAGATATCAAACGAGAGGATAAGGAGGATGATGAGAACTGCTCCATCACTGACAAGTCAGAGGACGAGAAAAAAGACTTAAATGCCCGACTTCGAACAAGGTGTCTAAAACCTTTTTATTCATCTTTCACAGTAAAACATGTCACTGCTTGAGATATCATTGCACCAGTAAATTGTCTTTGAATCTTTTTAAATATGGTTCTTTATAGTCATTCATATCTTTTGATTTGATTTAGCTATGTGCTTATTGTTGGTAGACAATAATTCATTTTGGAACAACTTCAGTTATTATTCTTGCTATAAAATGTATTCGCTGTTTAGTAGGCTACATCACTAACTGGAGCTGCCATTCATCTTAAGGAAGTAAACTATAAATAGAGAGCTAAAGAAGAAACGACCAAAATACTATATCTCATTTAATTTTGTAATATAGGCTCCTAGAGGAAACCACCAGTGATGTAGTAAAACTTAATTCGGAAGTAATAAAATCACAATTGTAAACACTGCTACAGTCAGGTCATCTTACCCAGGATTGTTTGGTAGCCATTTCAGCTAAAATGCTGCTCCTTGTTGTTGATATAGTTCATTTTATATTTCCCTTAAGTATCTCCCACAAAACCTTTTGCCTAATGTGACCAACTGTTTAAAGCAGTGTTTGTAATTGTCATTGAGTTACTCTTTATCAAACCTTTCCATGTGGTGTTGACGTTATCAGGTAAATTTATTGCACTCCATATTTGGGACACCATGTTCAGTGAACTGTACCCATACTGTTGTTTCCTTCCCCCCTCATCTGCCATTGGCTCTTCGCTAGTCTGGATGATGAGGAAGACGAAGAAGAGCTGCCAGTGGAGATTAAGGCTGAGCGGGAGAAAGTGCGGAGGATGGCAAACAACACCCGCGAGCGGCTACGTGTGCGGGACATCAATGAGGCTTTTAAGGAGCTGGGCCGCATGTGTCAGCTCCATCTGAGCAATGAGAAACCGCAGACCAAATTGATCGTACTGCAACAGGCCGTTAACGTTATTCTCAACCTGGAGCAGCAAGTTCGAGGTCAGTGGGTGTCCAGGGAGGAAGGAAGAGGAGGGGAAGGGCCTCTTTATAAAATAAAACTCCCACACGGCTTCACTTCCTAGCACCTGTCCTGCGATCCATAATTTTTGGTTATTTATTTATTTATATATTTGGTGGGTAAAATTATGCCTCCTTTATATTACAGTATAAATGTTATACTTTTAGCGGTAAATCCTAAAAATGATAAGCAAAGTCAGGGCAGTGGAGAAGGAAATGAAGCGGTGCGATTGTTTTTTTTTTTTTAAGACATGCCCATTCTCCAGTTCATCTTCTAAGGTTTTCGTCCTCTGGAAACACATACAGGCCTGCTATTTGTTCTGATGCAGTATGTGTTGCCTTGTCTTCCAATTGGCCGTCTGTTTCCACTGTGTAAATGCTTACATGTCTCTGCCTCACCCTTTGACTGGATTAACGCATCTCTCTGTGTCCTTGCTTTTTTTCCACTGTTGCCTCATTGTGCTTTTATTAAACTAGGAAGTCATTTCAAATTATTTCAACATTTTGATGTCTTCTACTCATAAGTACACTGTCTGTCCACCAGCAGCCCAGGTCAGCATGAAAGCAGGGCCGTGTATGTGTATTAACCCTTCGGCTTTGTTGCAGTGTCTGTGTGCTGCATGTCCCAGCCTTTTCCAGCATTAACCCTTTTTAATTTTGCCACCCTGTTTTCGAGACAAACTCTTCCATTCTTCCGTTCACTCCCCCGTCCTCTGTCATTTTCTTTTTACAGATGGCAGCAGCGACCTCCTCTTCCTCACATTCAGATAAATACATCTCCCTCTGCTGATGTATTTAACACGATGCCCTCAGTCTCCTTTCTCTGCTTCTTCTCTGCGGCTCTTTCTATGTTGGCAGAGGGTGTTGCTTCCTCTCTCTCCCTCCTCATTACTTCTCTCATTCTGCTGGACAGTCATCATATCCCCGACAACTTCCATCCTGGACCCCAATGACCAAACAAAACATCATTGTTGGTTGGTTAGACTTCAGGACAGATTTAGTAGACCTGGCTACTGAGGTCGACTGCTGTATCCTGATCGACAATATATCTGTTCTTGGCTTGAAATCATTTAGTGTCGTGCTTGCTCAACCCACAAGTACCTCATGTTGTGACAGACTGCAAATGCATCCATTTGTCTTCACAAAGATGTAAAATGGATAATTTATGTATTTAAGAACTAAGAAGAAGGAAAGAAAAACCTCCGCTCACTCTCCTGCAATGCAGCTACACTCCACTGGGATCTTCTTCAGCAGTTCCACTGGTCTCCTCTTTCTTTAAGAGCTTGAATTTATCAGGCACAATATATTAAATATTTCCCAGTGACAGCAAAGATTCTGTTGAAGAAAAAAGTTAAATTCAGTATTGTAAGCTAAAACTAGAATAATTGCCGCTTAAGTGAGAAAGTATAGTCTAGGTTCAGCGAGGGTTGTGATTTGGGTTTGTTAACCAGCCCCTCCACCCCCTCTCCGCCTGGCTACAGCGTTGTCTCGGTGACTGACGAGAACCTGACTGCCGAGGAGAAGGAGCAGAGGGAGCGTGAGCGCCGCCAAGCTAACAACGCTAGGGAGAGGGTGCGTGTGCGTGACATTAACGAAGCCTTCAGAGAGCTGGGCAGGATGTGTCAGGTCCACCTGCAGAGCGACAAGGCCCAGACCAAGCTTATCATCCTGCAACAGGCTGTCCAGGTCATACTGGGCCTGGAGAAGCAGGTGCGAGGTAGGTCAGCCAATACAGGAAGGTCTGATTCTCATAGACAGCCGGCTGCCTCTTATCATAGCTGGAAAAAACGGCGCCAGTCATTTACCTTCAGGAAAACCTCTTCCTTCATTTTGTTCTCACTCACTGTGTAGTATCCACTTTGGCTTCCTCTTTGCAATTTGGCTGTATTGCTTTGAGAAGAAAATGGAGAAGAGAGGGAGATTATTTGAGGAAGTATATCCCTGCTTTTCTGCCAAACGCCTGCTGCTCTCATCCTACCTTTCATTTTCCTGCCTTCCTTGCTTTTCCTCCTTTTTCTGTTTCCCTTGTCTATTATTGACCTTTTTGTGTGTTCAGATCTCTGCCTTTATGTCTTTAAAAGTTTCTGTGTGGAGCAGAATTACATCAAAACTTTTAATCTGTATGTGCCTTTTTTTTTTTTTTATTAAAGAGCGTAATTTGAACCCAAAGGCTGCCTGCCTCAAGAGGAGAGAGGAGGAAAAAGTTTCAGGCGTGGATCCCCAGATGCAGCTTGGTGGGGGTCACCCAGGTCTAGGAGATGGACATATGTAATTCTCAGGTCAGTTTATAGAGGCTGTACTTTCGTAAAAAAAAAAAAACAAACAATACCTTGTTTTTTTGCATACTTTGAGCTTGTTGCGTGAAGAGAGATTAATTTGGTTTTCTCCTTTCTCTTTCAGTTCCTGTTGATTGTACAGCCCTTAGAACACGTGGCCTTAATCTATCATTGTCATGCATCTCAGTGTGTGTTAATCAACTTTTGGAAAAGCACACACGCACACACACCTCATTACTGACAAGGCAGGTGGCCACATTCCTGACGATGAATACAAAAGTAACAAGCACACTCTTAAAAAAAAAATTTTAAAAATTTAAAAAAAGAGGAAAAATTTATTAATCTTCAAATGACAATACTTTGAACTGAGGACAGCGGTTTGGAGATGGACATGAGGACGATCTTATGATCATGTTTTTGTAAGACATTTTGAGAAATTGCTTTTCATGTTGGGAGCAAAACTTGTTTGGATCAAATACAACTTTTGGATCAATTGCTCATTGTTAGCAGAGTTAGGATTTGTATGTTGGATAATTATTGGCATTCCCATCTGAAAAAGGAGGTCTTGTGTTCTTCACATGCAAAGAGGGACTCCTGGGTTTATATCAGATGATTGAACAAAACCTGTTTCAGGTTTACATGCCTGAAAGAGGCGTAATGCATAGTGTTTGGTTGAGATAAAACCAGCCGTCTTTATTATCCTCTCCTGATGGCTCAATTACAAATGTGGGTTTGGAGACATCCAGCAACTGACCGGGCAATCAGAGGTGACTGCTGTTTTTGACATGCTGGTAACTCTGGCCATATTTTTAACATTTCTTTCTTTGGCTGTCAAGGTGCCACAGCCGCCGGGTCACGTGCGATGGGTTATATTTCTTTATTTTAAACTGTGTATCCCCCGAGTCTTATCTCCTCAAGTCCTGTACATCTGTTATTGTTCACGGCCATGTAAATGGAATGGAAAGACTGCGGGAGGGAGACTCGCCACAGACACAAAGACGGGCAAAGACTCTATACAGGAAGATGTTGAATCAGATGTGCACACACACATCCAAACCTTCCTGCAAGGCTGCGCTGTTGGACCCAGAGTGTGCAGGCATCACCATCACATTCTTCACCATCACGGAGTCCGTTGCTCTCAGTCCTGTGGTCAGTTTGAACCTTCTGACTCAGAGCACAGCCAGAGTTGCAGACGCCTGCCCCCGTAAAATCATACCTAAAGACACTGTTACAGCATGGTGAACTTAGAGTAAGTCTCAGAGCAATGTCTATTGTGCTAAAAGACTAAATAATTGAGTATTGAAAGGGATCATGAGTGTTACTGCAACCTTGTGGAGAATTTATTCAATCGCCACTGATGGACTTGTTGTGGTTGTTGCTCTGTTGAGCATTTGGTGTTTTGTTTTGTTTTTACCCTTTTTGAACAATTGCAAAGCCTGTTGTAAGGATCTTCCTTTTTGTAGATTGATTTATCATTTGTTTTTATTTTTTTTTACTTTGTAAAATAGTTGTTTTGTTTGTATCATTTGGAATGCTTTTTCTTTCTTTCTTCTTTTTTTTTTTTTTTTTTTTACATTGTTTAAATGTAAAATGACTCTCAATTTAGATTCCAGGAACAAAGTGAAGTGTCTTTCTCTTGTGCCAGGTGCTTAGGTGCTTAGAAATGTTAGAAATGACAAAACAATCTGGCTGTAACATCACATTTTGGGATATTGCTCTTTTGTTTAAAACGCCCGTTTCAACACAAACAAACACAAGGCCAGTTGTAATTGGATTGTTCTGGTGTTTTTTCAACAGTTTTTCTTAAAACGAAACAATATTTTTCTTCAGCCAACCCCCCCACCACCCTTGTGATGTCCGGCTCACTGATGAGCTTGTTGATTAGTTTGGGGAAGGGGCAGTAAGGGGGGTCTGCACAATCTGCAACTTAATTCACTGTTTTATTATGGTCTGAAGCATAAAATGAATTAAAAGGGTGGCCTTAGTCATTTTCCTGACTTTGGGAGTTTTGATAATGGTTACTCACCAGTGCCTGAATACGTCTCTGCTACATTGTGGATGAGGTTGCATTTGAGGATACATGTATATTTCAATAACATCGGACAGTGACTGAGAACAACTAAATGAAGAGTAACGCTCACAGGCGCTCACTGTCTGTGTGTCATTAAATATAAGATAACTAGTAACCTGGTTCATGACTTTTGACTCTGAAAACTGTACTTAAAATTTATCTAATTTCTGAACTGATTTTGTTAAATATAATTTTGTCTTTGACTGGCATGTGCATTGATTATGTATGTACAGCTGTATGATATGTCTTCATCAGCTTCATTGTTGTAAGCTTATACTGATCTGTAACAGTATTTGGTTTACCTCTACCTGTCAATTTGTCACAACTCCTGCCCTATGGACTGGCCCCAAAAATGATTTCATTTTCAGTTGCTCTGCAGAAAAACGTGTGTGTGATACGAAAAATCGCTACTGAAGACTTTTTATTTCTTAACATGAAAGATGTGTCTGCAGTACCGAAACAAACACCTGATATTCTTATTAACAGACCCTTTCTTGTCCTCTACAACAGATGACCTGCTTCAGATCTCTGTCTTCACTCATGTTTGGGGACAACATCTATGTAGGCTATGTCCTCAAAGTGCCTCCAGTTTCCTATTTTTTATATATAAAGTAGATATTGAGAACTGTTGTGTATATAACAGTAATGTAGCAATAAATGTGCCATTTTTAATAACAACCCCCACATTAGTCCAACGTCTCTTTCTTTTTAAACCTCTAAATTAAAAGAAACAATTGATGTCCTCTCTGTGGTGTAGATGCTGGATTACTCCACTAAGGGGCAGAAATGAGCTGCACTCACAGTAAACTGCACTGAGCTGGGCACATATTACAGCTTCATTATATTTTGTACAGAGGGCTTGAAACCTATCAGTTCATTTTAAACTCTAAGATTTCAAACAGAACATCATCACTGGGTAATCCAGCTGTAAATTCTCACTCAATTTCATTAGTTTCATTTTTCTGTGGGAACTCTTTTCCCCACCGGAAGTGCTCCGTGCACATGCGCATTATGTGTAGTTAGCAAACCAGATTCGGAAGTTGCTTCTGCCTTTAAAGCGGCTCGTCCTGCGACAGGAGGACAAATTTCAGACAAAATGTTCAGTAAAATAATCGGGCAGAAGTATGTGGCCATTGCCAAGTCATGGTAAGATGCTTGTTTTATATCGTGTGATTTTTAAGAGCGTGAATAATCGAAATGAAAGTCAACTGTGTCGGCGTGTCCTTAGCTAACATTATCTGTTAGCCTAGCCGAGGTCATTGCTGTGGGGACATGCTGACTTTAGCTAACTGCCTGCTAACTCGGGCAAAAAGGTCTATAATCATTATTTAGAAATAATAACCACAGTAAGAGTCACCTTTTCTGTGGCTGTTGATTTGTCATATGATCTCAGAAATATGTATTTTGTACCAGCATCCCTCAGTTTTAACATACTTAATCAATAACCTGACAGGCTGCTTTCAACTGGAGGACTGCAGCTGTTGACAGATAAGGAAAATGATAAATCCATTAACAATTCAGCTTAGAAGACTCAGGTGTGATGTCGAATTACTGTCCTTTATTGTTTACTTAATCTGACAAGTTATCTGCTTGACAATAATAGTAAAACAACTGTTAACATTTTGTGTTTGTGAAGCTGCAAATCCGATTCTAACAATGAACAATAATGAACATAACTATCTACTTTCAGCTTTAAAGTTTTGCTGGCACAACTCAGTAAATAGTTTAAGCACATCCCCCTTATACTAGTCAAGAGGTTCTTACTGTCCCTATTTTGGTGTTTGATATTTACTGTATAAACAGTAATCTTCCAGCTGGCAAGACAATGAATCCTTACACTACAACAACAATTTAACCTCAAACAATACTGTGTGTTTTCATTTCTCAATATACTGCACCTTACCACAAAAGAATATTTGCTGACCTCATGGTAAATTTGCGCATTAAAAAAAAATTATATGATTTTCATTAAGGATCACTTTGAATTTGTAAATCTTAATGTTCTTCCTTTTACAGGATCCCAACTCTCGCTGTGTGGGGCACAGCAGGAGGCGTAGCTCTGGTCCACTTCACAGACTGGCGATTGTTTTTGGACTATGTTCCTTACATCAGTGGCAAGTTCAAGAAGGACGAGTAGTGGTACTCAGGTCAGTCTGAGGATTGGAGAAGAGATGACTAGAGGAGACAGTTGAAGCATCATCACAGTGTTTTCTTGTTTTTGGCTTTGTAACCTCAGCAATCCTTTTTTTTCTTTATCTGTGAAAATCAGAAACAAGAACTCAACGTTGTAGTTATGTGCACACAAGTTAGGCTCTGCTTAATCCCAAACTTTACATCAAAATTTAAGAAACATAATTTTTAGAGGCCCACACCATTCTGTCTGCAACATTAAAGGTTGCTGTGTATTCGCACAAGTCAGTGCTTTGGGTCTCATGTGCAGAGAAAAGCTATGTCAAGTTGGTTTAGTGTTTTTTTTTTCTTCTACTTACCGTGGTGGCAGTACCGCAGAAGATTGATTGAATTTTTACACACGCTGTCTAAGTAACAGACACAGGACCAAACCAGATCTTTACAGCTCTTCTTGCATCCCTCCATTGGCCGTCTGCAAAAATCAGAATAAATGACAAAATCATGTTGATTACATAAGGTGTTCGGCTGCATGACTGCAGTTACATTTCTGATTTTCTCTTCCACTTCTCAACCACTGTTTAACTCATATGAGTCACCAGTTATACTGCAAAACAAAAGGTGACCTTTGCTGTTTTAGCCCACAGCCTGGAATAATCCTCCAGATAATCAAATCAACTAGATTTACTGAATCTGTGAACAGTTTAAGCAGCTTCTTAAAACTCATCTTTAAGGACAAACCTTTGTATTGTAGTTTGGTCTGTTTTTTCTTCTGTAATTCTTTGTGTGTGTGTGTGTGTGTGTGTGAGAGAGAGAGAGAGTCAGAGAGAGACAGAGAGATACAGAGAGACTTTGTAAATATGTGTTTTAAGAAGTGCTGTATCAATAAAGTTTTACTTATTTACTTCCATCATGAGACCACAGGCAGCACCAGGTGGAGGTCTGTCTGTGTAGCCACAGCCTGCTGTTGGCAAATGCCTCAAATATAACTACATTGTTGTCCAAAAATAATGAAATGCACATCACTGCCATGTTGTAAGTTGTAAGTGAATAAAAGAACAATGAAACTTGAAATTAAGGGGGTGAAAAAAAGCAAATCTGCTTTCAAGTAAAATTCTCAGACTCCTAACTTGTTCACTTAAAAATAATGTTTCCCTCTAAACTTAAGTTGTAAAACCATCAACTTTGTTCTTCCCTTTCAGGTTGGTGCTCTGTTTTTTGTACACAAAGACTTAAATATCGAACAAGAGCCGCTGCAGCTGGTACCTTGCACTCCAGTCCAGTTCCATGTCCTCCACTGGGAGTCGTCATCTTCATCCTGCAGCATCAGTCATCAGTGAACTGTTCACCATACAATGTCCTGTTAAATGCACTGGAGTATGGCATTTCAATGTTCCTCAACCAGTTACAGCTTGAATGGAGGGAATATGAAAACAAATATGATGAATGGACTTTTGTTTTCTTTTCCTACATAAGTTTGGTGGCTGATATTTATTTTAATCATCAGTCTTCTGGTCAAATGGAAAAATCTGTACTTCATGTCATGCTGTTATTAATTTGAGGAGGAGTAAAGTATGTCAGATGTATACAATGTTGTGGCTGTGTATAATTATTTCACTTGCAGTGCTTTAAATACTGATTTTAGTATCAAGTCGGATTTAAGTACATGTTTATCCTGAATGTAGCCCCAATAGTTACGGATTTCTGAATAATAATGAAATAGACTGAATTGTGTTGTCTAATTTGCTCGCAAAGCATCAGAAAAGAACTAATCATATAAAAAATATAGATTCACCTTTTTTGTTATGTGATGAAAACACACAACTTAAATAATCAGACCACAAAGTCTAGAAACAAACAGTCAAACAACCTGGCTGCTATCCTGAGGTTTTGGATCAAAGGGCTGTTAAGGAGATGTCACTGTGTGCACAAGCCTTAAAATTCTTTCTAAGGTGCAACCAAAGGCTGTTAGAGAGTTGAACAAGTACCACAGATCTCTCTTGCAGCTCAGATGTAAAAGGCTCTCTTAAAGTAAAAGTAATAGTATAAAGTGAATTACCAGTATGAGTCCTGGAATAATGATAAAATACGTACAAACTGCTCATTACATAGTGACATGTGTAGTTCATTGTTTTTATTATATGGTATAGGTATGCAACAATTCACTCTGCAAAGTACCTGCAAATAATATAATTAGTTAAAAAGCATCAACACCTCTCTAAGTCCGAGCCTCAGTTCCGTGTTTGTATCTGTACTCACTCACTGTTCAGTGCGACAGCGCACACGGAAGAATTCAGATATTATTCCCAAGTAAAAGTATTAATACTACAGTGTTTAAAATACTTACTTATTACTGAGGTAAAACCACAAAAAAATATTGGCATCAGAATGCACCTAAAACGACCAAAAATAAAGACTCCTAATGCAGTTTGACTTGTTAATCTGAATCTGCAAAGATACTGAAGTTATCAATGTGAAATATCTGCCTCAAAGAAGAACGGGGCGCAGAAAAGGGAAATACTCAAGTAAAGTACAAGTACCTCAAAATTGCACTTTGAGCAACGTACTCGAGTATATTTTCTTAGTTACCGGCCTGACAGCGCGCAGACAGCAGACTGTACCAGACCACGTGAGCTGGACTGGGGACTACTTTTACAGGCGCGTGGCGGATTGTCTTCCGCTCATTAACGGCAGCCGGCCGGCGGAGTGATCTTGTGTTGTCCTGACAGACAGACAGACAGACAGACAGACAGACAGAGGGGATCGATAACGAGGCAGCCTTGGCGAAATATTATGACTGAAACAACAGGCAGCTAGCCGGCTTCTTGTCTGTTTAACCAGCCACAGTCAGAGGAGGACGGTCCAGCCGACGGAGAGCGATGGAGAGAAAAAGGTGGGACTTTTCTGAAACAGCGACTTTAGCAGGAAAAGTTTCTCTGCAGGAAATGAAGGCAAACGAGCGAGAACAAACACTTAGAAAATGTACTCGTCCTGGGCGATTAAACTTCTGTTTCCGCGGCTAACAGTGAGCTTTTGTGTCTCTTTGAGTACACAAGGACACTTTAAAGTGTGAGGAACAGGCGCCGAGCCGCCGCCGCTCGTTAGCTTGACGCTGCTAGCCTGATTAGCTCGCTAAGTTTCATTGTTTACACACGCCTGAGTTGCGCTGCGTGCTGGGCCCTTTGACTGTACACTGCTCACCGTGTCAGGGCCCTGAACACGGTGTGAGGACCCGCAGCTGCTGCCCTCTGTCATCTGCCTCCAACTCAGTCCGAAGATGAATCTGATCGATCCTGCTCCTCTCTCAGTCTGCGGGGTCACAAAGACTTTAGATGATCTGATCCGCACTGTGTTGTGCTGAGGAGCCGGGTTGACACCTCCCGAGTCATTACGCCTGCACATCTTGTTCACTTCTTATTAAAGTTCATCACAGTCCGGTGACCTCAGGGAAACTGAGACGTTCATTTATAATAGTTTGATTTAATCTTAAATCAGCACCGTTAATAATAATTTAGAATAACTAAGAAGCCATTTGGGTAAAAATTAAATCATACTGTGATTTCTCATCATACCACAGTAGTTATATGATTTGGCTCCGAAACACCAACATGTTTCATTTATAACTCTACGTTTTGACAGGTTTGGGACATTTTAATTTAAACAATCACAGCTTTTGATATTTGAATATTGCACTTGGCCATTTTGTGATTTCCATAATGTTTTGATCGATTATTAATGATCCCATGTGTATATGTGTCTCCTGACCTGTCGGTGCCTCAGTCCATGTTGCAGTCATGAGCGTTGTTGCCTTTTTCTCTCCAGTGTTCCCGTTAAACGGATCCTCCACAAGCCCCAGATAGTCCGCAGTCTGGGCAGCAGCCTTCACATGGACATGAATGCCAACCATTCCCGGGCTGGACGGTCGCTCCTGACCAAGGTGCAGCGCAGCAGGCACAAGCATCAGTATGATGTCAACCATCAAATGAGGGTGAGACTGTGTTTCAGTTTTGGGGCAGAAATGAGGGAGTGAAATATACCCAGGATAGATTGTAATGAGGCTGTTTCTTCTGTACAGTTCCCATAAAACGTATTTACCTCCCTTGGACTTTTTTGTAACGTTACATTGTTACATCATTGAGTCACGGTGGTTTTAATTAGACCTTCTGACAATGTTTAAGCGATCCAAAGTGGAGGCACATTTGGCAGTGATTACAGCCTCGAGTTTGTGTCGTTGTTTTTCTTCAGTGTTCTTTACAAACCTGCTCAAACTCTGTAACAGGTTACATGAGGATCTGCCACAAATCTGCGATTAATTCAGTTCTGGGCCGACTTTAGCACTGCAGGAAACAGCCACATCGTTAGTTTTTAACCCAAACGACAGCATTTAGTATAATTAATACAACCATAAAGCTCAATTTAGGTCTCATTAGACGACACGACCTTCTTCTCTTCTGTGTTTTAGAGTCTACCATGTGCCTCCTGGCAAACTCTCATTGATCTGTCTTTTTTTTTCTTTTTCAAACAGTGGCTTTCTTTGCCCCTCTGCCATAAAGTTGCAAGTTATAAATCACTGGGGCAACAGATGTGTACACAGTTTCTGTGTCCAGAATCACTCCTTTGCTCAGTCATTTACTACGACGTAATAAACCTTCAATAATTTGCTCACTTGAGTTGTAAATTTAGATTCCTGACACTATGATATGGTTGTATTTTATAGTTGGGATTTTTGGACACATTTACATGCAAATTAAAGCAGTCGGTCCCTGAAGCTATTTATGATGTGCAACTGTGTTGTGGATCACACACCGACTATGTTTTTTGATTCACAGTACATTTTAAAATGAAAGCTGTTAGAGCCTTTATCTTTGCTGTTCAGTTCAAGTATAGACTTTTCACTCACTCAATAATTCTTGAATCATAATGATAATTCCAGTACATTAAAATGTTCAGTTCTCTGTAGGTTTAATTAAAGGATGCAACAGCATCCTGTTTGGCAGTGATAACATCAGAATTATTCAGTAATTTCTCACAAATTTCATATTATAAAAAGCTTTATTCTGTCATGATAGAAGAGTTGTTTTGGACAATCAGTCACGGTGCTGTTGTTGTTTCCCTCAAAGGCCAAGCCTGATTTAAACACAACACTACCAGTTCGACAGACGGCATCCATCTTCAAACAGCCGGTGACCAAGGTAACAAATCATCCCAACAACAAGGTGAAGACAGACCCGCAGAAGGCCGTGGACCAACCGAAACAGGTGAGTCAGAGGGCAGAAAACTTTTCAGTCCTTTCTTTTGATTCCCTGTACTTTTTTAGTGTTTTCAGCAACCATTTCACCACTGATACCTGATGTCAAAGAAAAGTAACAGTGAAAGGAAATGTCTGTTCCTGCAGGTTGAAGATTTGTGCAGAGCTGTACTTGATATAGAAACTGGTGTCTTTGAGGCTTTCCTGTTACGTACAGAGAGCTAAAGTGTTGAATAAACTTTGTTCGGTATAGTTTCACTTTAAATGATGATGCATTTGGGTGAAATCACGCTCAAAACCTAAGCTTTTGTTTGTTTTTATTTTGTTTCAAACCTCAGCTGTTCTGGGAGAGGAAGTTGAGCGGGTTAAACGCGTTTGACATTGCAGAGGAGCTGGTGAAAACGATGGATCTCCCCAAAGGCTTACAGGGTGAGGGTAACCAGCAAAACACCACAACCATGTGAAGTTCAAACCTTACTTTTTCAAAAACTTGACTTGTGCCTCCCGGTTGTCGTCTGCATAGGTGTCGGTCCTGCGTGTTCAGATAAAACGCTGCTCTCTGCCATCGCCAGCGCCCTGCACACCAGCCCGGCGCCCGTCACCGGACAGCTCACTGCTGCAGTGGAGAAAAATCCTGGAGTCTGGCTCAACACGACTCAACCTCTCTGCAAAGCCTTTGTAGTGACTGACGATGACATCAGGTGAGATGTTCAAATATGAAACACAGCTGTAGCTTCCTTACAAGTCACTTTCTCTTATAGGACTGTTTTTAATGCTCTGTTGAGTGTCTGATATGATTGAAGTAAACTGTAAAAGCACAGGTCTTTGTGGCTATTGTTACAGGTCAACTTGCGCACTAGGCTGGTGTATTTTTGTCACTGCTTCTACTGTGAAGTGTTTTTTTTGTGTGTTTATTTTCTCTTGTCATGCTTTTTATGAAAAGGAGTTGCTGTTTTCTACATTTTTCAACTTTCTCATTTCTCCAGTTTTTCTGTGTTTTTTGTTCTGAAATTTTACCTGTGTGTATGTTATATGACATATTGTAAATGTCAAATTATACACACTCACAGTCTGTAGGTATTTATACTCTGTTGTGCTCTCTTCAACGCTGACTTCCCCAGTGTTGCTCTTTATGATTTATTCATCCATTTCTGTGGAGTTAGCATTGATAGGGGATTAGGAGACCATTTTTAACTTGTGCTGGTTGGTTACAACATCTTACCCTGAATAATCTTGTCGGTTGTTTGATTGGTTGATCTAACCAAAAGATCTTTTTAATGCCATTACCACTAGATGATGAGTCTGGTTTCAAGTAAAAGAGCTTTGTTATCTCAAGATAATGACATAGTTATCCTTTTTTTACAAGAAAATGGTAGATCTTTTATCTCGTTACTTTTTGTTTGTTTATTTACAGTTTGCTTACAAAAAGTGTCTGTACGTTATGTGTAAATGATGTGGCGCCACTACGTACAGTGGGCTTGCAAGTCTCATAAAAAACATGATGACGTTAATGTTGCATGCATACACACACTCACACACACTCACACACACACTTTATTTGAGCAGCTGTTGGCTGAAGCAGTGAAATGCGTCAATCTTTCATCTTTTGATTCTATAAAACCAGATTATCTGCTCCAATGAAGTCACTGCAGCAAACAAACCAAACATTTTGGCCTTAAATCAGTTGTGGTCAAATGAACCACTCTTAGTTTTGAGTTCTCCATAATTAACTTGAGATAAATGATCTCATTATTTTGGAGATAACGGCGTAATTAACTCGTGATCTTGAGATAATGGCATTTAAATTATTCTGAGCAGTACAAAACAATCCCGTTTTCAGGACTTTGAACTCACCTAACCTAACCTAGATTGCTCAGCCTAACTAATTTTACTCTGCTCCTAAACAATTGACATCTTGTCAAAAACATCATGGGTATAACATTTTGCTAAAAAGAATGACAAAAAAGTGGAATATAAACTTTGCTCACTGTAGTTGTCGTAGCTCAA